>QODF01000112.1:277936-327915 GCA_024372805.1 Oostethus manadensis
ACCCTGTGGCTGTCGTAAAATGGGGGCAAGGGAAAGGTACACTTACCTTCGTGTCCAATAATGAACCTGTGATCGTGAATGGTACATGCCACCGCCGGCTTGGTTGTGTTTGCAAAGCTTGAACCATTTATAACTTTACTCCAACTCGGCAGTTTCGTGGAAAGGAACGTCACTCAGTAGATTTGTACTCAATGTGGACTTACCACAAACAAATCAAGACAAATGCATTGTTTTGGGTCATGTTCTGACTACAGTCGTCCCTCGTAAGGGCGTCCAGATTATACAGTGGTGTGAAAAACTATTTGCCCCCTTCCTGACTTTTTATTCTTTTGCCACACAAAATGTTTCTGATCATCAAACCCATTTGAATATTAGCCAAAGATAACACAAATAAACACAAAATGCAGTTTTGAAATGAATGTTTTTATTATTGAGGGAGAAAAAAATCCAAACCCACATAGCCCTGTGTGAAAAAGTCATTGCCCCTGCTTGGACACCCTTAGCAGCAAGAACTGCAATCAAAGGTTTGCCATAACTTGCAACAAGTCTTTTACACGCTCTGGAGGAATTTTGGCCCACTCATCTTTGCACAATTGTTGTCATTCAGCTTTATTTGAGGCTTTTCTAGCATGAAGCGCCTTCTTAAGGTCATGCCCACAGCATCTCAATGGGATTCAGGACTTTAACTAGGCCACTCCGACGTCTTCATTTTGTTTTTCTTCAGCCATTCAGAGGTGGATTTGCTGGTGTGTTTTGGGTCCTTGTCCTGCTGCAGCACCCAAGATGGCTTTAGCTTGAGTTGACCAACAGATGGCCGGACCTTCTCCTTCAGGGTTTTTTGCTAGACAGTAGAATTCCTGCTTCCATCTATCACAGCAAGCCTTCCAGGTCCCGAAGCAGCAAAACAAGCCCAGACCATCACACTACCACCACCATATTTGACTGTTCTTTTTATGAAATGCTGTGTTACTTTTACGCCAGATGTAACGGGACACGCACCTTCCCAAAAGTCTTGGCAGTCATCATTTTGTGTTCAATTATGTTATCTTTGACTAATAGTTAACTCTTTTTTATGAGCACAAACATTTAAGTGTGACAAAAAGTCAGGAAGGGGGCAATTAGTTTTTCACACCACTGTATATCCGCTTCAATATTAATAAACGGAATATTCTTGTTGTTGTTTGTGAATTTTTTTTACCCTTGTTATAGTCCTGTAGACTTTATTCATTTCAAAAAGTAGGCGAGACTTTGTAACAGGATTATTTGGCAATGTTGCGCCCGAAGTGCATGCAAGAAGTTAATTCATTCATTCGTTAATTCACAAGTTAATTCATACTGTAAATGTTCTAAATCCAAATGTACGCGGCAAAAAAATATGGACATGACATATAGAATGTAAATTAGTGATCCCGTCAAAGAAAAAGATGTTCACGTCATTCTGCCCGTGCCTTATTGCATGCTGGGTATTTGATGTGCTGTGAGATACTGTAAAGTCGAATCCTATTGAATCATTTTGTTATCCAAATAGATCATTTTTGAGGGGCATCCTAACTTGTGTATCTAGAGCCCAATCGAGCCGTCGATCACAAAGAGATTTACATCTCTAAACATTCCTGACACCTAGTGGCCAGAATACCACATGTAATTTGTTTTTCTATTTTTTTTTATACTAATGATGGGCCACAGTCAAGCACAAATTGTGATCATTTATTAATGAATTTTTGAAAAACCCCAAAGCAGTGAGGACATTCAAACCGCGATGGGGCAACTGTACATTTGAAGAAAAAATATTGTCTAAAATAGCGCAAAGATTTTTATATCTACCATTTTTTCCCTGGAACCCCCCCCCATACAGTGCCTCAGCTGCTCACCTGAAGCGGATACAAGTAAATATAATCTCACACTAAGCAAGAGACTCAAAGGTATTGTAGCGGATCTAAGTTACTCAGGAAAGGGTCAGAAACAACCTCTTACTTGCTTCAAGGAAGGTCTCTTTTATTTGCTTAAAGCAGCTTATCACACTCTCCGAGGGTCATCGACTCGAACCGCTATCTCAATCACGGTGCCGTCAACACAAACACAAGGGGTCTCGTTTCCTATACTGCCTGTCCCATTCAGGGTCAGAGTGGAGCCTATCCCAGCTGATGTGGTTTTGGCGCATACGTGTGTGACTCAGCAACCAGTGACGGCTGTTCTCTCCTGTTCTGAAGTGTTCAAATCTGCTACATTGCCGCCGTTAATACGATGCTTCAGGTCTCTCTATGTCCCGTGTGTCACCTCCTCCAGCTCAGAACTTCACTCAGAACATGCTTGCTTGTGGTCCAGCACGCAAACCCAAAACCATATTTGTTACTCACACAGCCTTTGTTTTGGCTCTGGTGGAGATGTCATAGCGTCTTGGACCAGCACGAGTATTGGTCGTCCCTTGAGCATGGAGGACACTCACCAGGTCGCCGGGAACGAAGAAGAGGAAAGTGTCCCTACGGATGCCAGTTAAGCGTGTCAGATGATGTCCACACATCATAGACAACGATTCAATCCAACAAACAGTCTGCAGTAGCAAGAAAAAGTGTAGGTTGAAAGTGGAAACCATCTACATCTGCAAGTCGTCTGGAGTCATACTTTGAGAAACATTTCCAGCTTGGAGGAATTGCAGAAGAAAGCGTCCCTCCACCCAAAATTCATGACCGAATCTGCTGTTAATGAGCTGTAAATGTAATTATGACGAAAGCATGAACACCTAACGACGATACAAAGACACTAAAACGTGTTGTCTACATATGCATGAATACAATCATTTCAAAAATGTCAGAAAGCTCTTGAAGAAAGCTCTTGAAGACACTTTCAAACTGCCATATTCTAAAAGCAAAACTATTTGCATTCGCAGATTAATTCCGATGTAGATCAGATTAATTCTGACGCAGCAGCCACAATCTCGCCACTTCTGTATCACATAGTTGCACATTACTTACAGACACCAAGTCTCCGTATGCTATGTATTATTCCGACCTAGGCCTTTACCATAATCCATAATCCATCCGTGCCTATGGATGCCAACCGGCCAGAGTCGGTCCGGACGGGCCCCGGGAAAATTTAGACCTCACGTGACGGTGCGGTTGTTTTACGTGTTCACCTTTGGGCTTCAAACTTTTGTTGTATTTATTTTTCACTGACAGTAAAAGAATTCTAATCCAATTTATTCCAATGATCTGTTGCCAAAAAAAACAATCACCACCGCCCCCCATAATTGAACAAAATCACCTGGCATCCGACCGTAAGGATCCTTGTATGAACCCCGATTGGAATTTCATTTGGCTTGTATCTTCATTGAAACATTCTAGGAGGTGGTGCTCCGACAGTGACATCAATAGTAGCGGAATCAGAGAGACTGACAAAATGTGTGACAAAGGAACGATGAGGTTATTCGATACTGATGCTGAAGAAGACGACTGTAGTGGTTTTACTTCCCAGGAGGAGGATGAAGACCACGATGAAGAAGTTTTTTCTGTGTTGGTGGATTACTTTTTAACCAGGCGTAGTGTACGCACTGTTCGGCAGCTACTATTTATTCAGTTTTAGAGAATCAATCAGGGGTCAGATGAAAAAAGCATGAATTGAATCAAAAGTAAAAAAAATCTTGTTGCGTAACATCTTCCTGTTTCATCTTATACTGTATACGGATGCGCTGGATATTAAATCCACGTGGCTTTTGGGTGAGTTTTTCCATCACTCCGGCCAGTGATATCGTACATTATGACCCTGCAAAACCTAAATTGCATTCATGGGATTTAGTCATAAAATGAGACACCCGGGACGTCCTCTTCATTGATATGATTGGCAGACGCTTTGTCCCTCCGGATCGTCCAAGTGAGTCCATATGAAAACAATGAGCAGCATCCCTCAAAAATCAATTAACAGAGCATATCCAAATGCTTACATATCTCGGATAAGCGGAAGAGAATGGATGGATGGACGGTGTGATTTCTTCAGCTCACTGGTCTGGGTCTCTCTTGAACCGCCACGGCTTCGTTTGTATGTCAAGTTTGCCGCATTCTGGCGTCACACGCCAACATACTCATCACTCCCAGATACGCATTCGTCCATTTTCTGTGCAGCTCGTCCGCATCAGGGTCGTGTGTGACCCAGAGCCTATCCCAGATGACTTCAGGTGCGACCTTTACCTACGAGAGCGTCCTCTCTCCTTCCTGTATTTGCGTCTGTGCCGCCTTCGGTATGAGAACGAAAATACCTCAGTCCTTCAACCTACACACACAGGATTTTATCTTCAGAACCCTGGTTGATCCTCTAATAAGGAATCCATTGTATCGTTTGATACTTTTGGTAAATGTCATATTAGTTCTGTTGGTTGTCTATATTGAATGTTCATATTGGTTCTTGTAGTACTTATGGGCATATTTTTTGCTGGTTGTGATGCTGTGTGTGCGTCGTACGAGGCTCGTGCAGCCCACTGGCTGTGATTGCAAGATGGGTGTGCTGGCTTCCTAGGGTCCTTACGGCTGTCGTGACCAGGAAAAGCAGAGTACAGCAGGAAGAGCCGCCCGTCGTGGCCCGCCAAGGCGGATTAAGGTCGTGTACACTATGTGAGCAGCCGCCGGGAGTCCAGGGGCTCCGGGAGAGTGTACAAGGCCGCCTTGGTGAAGTAATTTGCATCCCAACTGCCTTCTTATGGGCTTGCTCATGGGCGTGCTGTCTGCGAGTTTGAAAATGTGTGCGTGCAATAGTGATGGGAATTCCGGCTCTTTTTACAGATCCGGCTCTTTCGGTTCGACTCACTAGGAGGAGCCGACTCTGTCGCCTCCCAAACGGCTCTTTAGATAGTTTAGATTAATCAATTTTAACAAAAAACAATGCACAAAATTAATTACTAATAACTGATGGAAAAAGTGTTTTTAAATATTTTTATCCTATACAAAAATAACATTAAATTGATTATAAATTACAAAAACCTAGGATTTACAATTCAACGTTTAACTACAGCTTAATTTAATTTTAATTTCTCAGCTTTTTCTTTTTCTCGCGCGGGGTTGCAGTTGCTGCTGCGAGCTGAACTGTCGCGTCTTCTCCTCCTTCTGCTGGGCGGGTGCAAACCCATATTGACCAATCACGTGCGGCTTGGAGAGAAAAAACGGGAGAGAGAAAGCAAGCGAGTGGGACAGCCAGAGCGCGCGAGGGAAATACAGAGAGCGCGAGAGAGGAGGGGGGAAAAAAACACGGTTCCCAGTCAGAAGCCGGCTCCCGTCGTTCCCTTCAAAGACTCGGCTCTGAGAGCCGTTTCGTCCGCGACCGACACATCACTAGCGTGCAAGCCAAGTGAAAAGCAGCATATGCGGTAGGTCAGGACGCTTAGAAGAGAGCACTGGTAGAAAACAAAGTGTTCAAAGTGTTGGTGAATGTTATACACCACTGTGGCGCTTTGTGCTGTATTAGGGAGTGTAAAGGAATGCTAAGTGGGAATTAGCACAATGCTAATGCTAATGGTCAGCGGCTAGGCATTGCGTTAGCATGACTAAGCTAAGCAAGCTAAGCTAAGTTGCCACTCCTGGGACTCATTTTCATTACTTGTTCCCTTTTGAGTATGTAAACAGCAACGTAACTTGATGTCAGAGTGTTTGGCTAAAATAGCGTTTTAAAAGACACATATACGTCTGAATGCCCTTTATTGTAAAAGAATACTTGTAATTCAACAAGAGTGTAGATTGTGTACAGGAAGATATTTTGATGAGTGATTTGATTTCAAGTCATGTAATGAACACATTATAATATTGATTATAATTATAATATTTAATAAATATTTATTATATTGTAATAAATAGGCAGAGCTGGAGGTAGCAGAGATGAAAATGCTGAGGTTCTCTTTGGGTGTGACCAGGATGGACAGGATCAGGAATGAGCACATCAGAAGGACACAAAGTCAGAGAGGCCAGATTGAGATGGTTCGGACATGTGCAGAGGAGACATAGTGAATATGTTGGTAGAAGGATGCTGAGTTTTGAACTGCCAGGCAGGAGGCCTAGAGGAAGAGCAAAGAGGAGGTTTATAGATGTTGTGGAAGACAACATGAACGTAGTTGGCGCAAGAAAAGATAGAGCTAGATGGAGGCAATTGATCCGCTGTGCCGACCCCTGAAGGGATAAGCCGAAGGGAAAAAAAGAAGAAGATCTACACCTCATGTGTTTTTTTTCTTGAGGACTGTGATTGAACTTGAATCAGAACCGTGAGGGTTCAGTGGCGAGCCAAACCCCAGGAAGAGACAGGACAGCATTAGACGGGACGGCACCGTGGTGTGGCCAGCTGCAGCATCTGCCATGACGACTACAAATCCACACGAGATTCAGATAAGACACAAAAACTACCCGGGCAGTGGTAGTTAGAAGTAGCAAGAGTAATACAGTTTGCATACACACAACAGCGTTGCCTCGTGGCCCAGGTCTGTGTCCGCACTCGCGGTCGATGGCAGTCTTGTAGTAGGAGGGTGGAAAAGTTCAACTTAATTTGACGAAGAACATTTGGATTTTTTCCATCACCAGTAAGTGTGCTGTCTCCCATGTGCTCAGACAGGTTTTGTCCGTTGCGTCCCGATTTCTGCTGTCTGATTTGAGGTGAAACCGTTCACCTCGCTGTCGCACAGTGTGACAGCCTTCCATGCTTGCTTTTCGTTGCGTACACTGCGGAAGATTTCCTGCAGCTGCCAACGTTTTTTTTTTCCCTCGTTACCTGCGGCGCTCCAATTAATTTACCTTTTGGTATTTTAAAATCTGCATCCGCACACGACCCTGCAGTCTCATGCCCTTCCACGGGCATTGATGGGCTGTCAACTATGCCAATCACATGTTCATTCAGCACACCTTGCACATGCTTAGTTTGCAAGGAGATGGGTTGCAACCATTTAAGAACACGCTGATGAATCTGATGTCGCGTTGTCTTAGGAAAAGCTTGCTTGACTACCAAGAGAGCTGCCTCATCCCTTGTCCGCCTCTCGTGAATCTGGTATGGGTTTGTTTTGCTATCAACTGCTGCCTGCCATGGTGCTCCATGCCAAGTGCCCCTTTGGCAGAGCTGTGTGTTTTCTGCTATTCCCTGTGAGCTAGTTAGAGATAGTGTTCTCTGCACTTTATTTGTCCCCACTTTGACACGCAACACAAATCGTTACGGATTTGTCAAACCCGATTTATATAAAATTGTAACCCTACCTTAATACCATAAATGCAATTTACATTTCCTGTGAACTGTGCCTTTGAAGTTGCACAGAAATAAAGGTCCACTTTCTTAAAGAAACTTTTTTTCCCCTACAAATTATTGACATGATACTTTTTGTGCTAAATAGGGTAGGCAAACGAGGCAGCACTTTTTATGGCCACGGGGAACCCTTTGAACCTAATCCTTTGTAGATAAGCTATCCATTCACTTCCAAACATCCTTGGAATGCGTTTTGAACTGTAAATCTCTCACTGTTAACCATACGGGGCTGTCATGGCGGACACTTAAACACGCAAAATGGGGGAAGAAGCTTTGAGAGCCTGCTGGACTAATGAGTGCATGTCCTCCGCAATCATTTATGGCCACCTGAGCAACATGCTTGCCTTCCGGGGTTATATTGATAGATCAGTGAGTAATAATTCCCCTTTGGATATGCAATTACTCTACTGCTTTGTTTCTCATTCATCTTGCTGGTACATCTGGTAAGTGCCACAATATTATGGACTTCTTTGTACTTGATTTAATTTATGAATGACTATATCACAGAGGGAGAAAGAAATGCTTGCTTCCGGACATAAAGCACTCTTTTTGGACCTGTCAACCCGGGAAATAAATATATTCCCCTAAGGTGTTTCCTTTTATTTTCTGTTCATAATCATATAAATGTCAAATAGCCGAGTGCCACGTTTTTAAAAATCCCTAGTCATGGCTTGTCAAGAGCATGTTTGTTTTAGAACCCAAATACACATGAAAGACACAGACACTGTGCTAATAAACAAAAAGAGGTTTATTTCTTCCGTCTGACCTGCTCCATGGCATCTCCACGCATCCATTGTCATTACTCACTACTGATATCTCCGCCGGCATTACGAGCACCATTACAGCCTGGCTTTTTACGTAATTGATCCCTGCAAGAAATTAGCATAAAGGCTAATATGTTTGATCATGCATGACTTTGGGGAGGTAATGGGGCTAGACTGGGGTGCACGTGTGTGTGTGAGGTGAAAAATGAGCTTTTCAGAAATAGTTTCAGGAGCTCAGCCCTAGAATAGCAGCGCTTAGAATGCCTGGTATGTCTGATCAATGCTGTCCTTAGTCCAAAAACTTTGTCAATTAATTATTGTTTGAACAACAAGGCACACCAGCAGCTGTGCTTATAAGCACAGTGACTGTAACAGGAATACACTCGATCGTTCCTCTGCAAACTCCAAGCTGCCTCGTTCCATGTCCCAACTTTGGTAGTGTCCTTTTTATTATTAAGCCAAAATATGTGTGCCATTTTTGAAAAGAGTTCCAGCGCAAATCCAATCTGTATTGTTAGTTTGTGACATGTCGCTTAAAAGAAATATACTATTAATAGCGCTATATTTCCCAGCCCTGGCAGGTACATTTTAGCATCCCAGAGGATCTTGGACAACCCAGCAAGGTGGGCTCAGTAGCTCCACTGACATCTGCACATCGGCTGCTGTAGCACACGGCTGTAAAGTACAAACACAAAGGTCAACCTGATTAACTTGATTGGACAACCAGAAAATAACGCAAAACTTGACCGTAATTATCACCTGCCTGTTGTATTTTTAACAACGGGCATCAGTCCCGAGCATGATTGCAGTCTTGGGCCTCCCCAGAATATGCCAGCAGGAGGACACAAGCAGCCTTGTGTGAAGCCTCTGGCTCAAACCTTGTCAAGACCTCCGCAATCCATGAAGATGGTCGTGTTGCTGGGAGAAGAACCGTATGACTACACTGCCTTTGTTAGACAGGGCCTCTTGGAACTTGATGAGATATCAAAGGGGAGGAAGGAACCACTTTGTGAAAAGCTACTGGACTCAGGAGAACCAGTGTAGCCTATACTGTAGTCAATGTTTGAATGCTGAAGTTTGGAACGTCTTTGGATTAGGAACAGTACAAACCTGAGCAGTCAGACTGACAGAGGCAAGTATGGTAATTTTTCTGCTTTTCTAAATTGATCACTGTGGAACGCTGTGCCTGGAGTGTTGAAAATGGGATTGTTTACTTTTTCAAGGTAAAACATCATCATTGCACTCAGGTGACGAATACTAATCCCTGAAAAACTCCAGGAGGATGCCTGGTTCTGTGTTCATGTAGTGCTTTTAATCTGATGTTATTCCTGTTATAGTTTTGCACAATCCATAAATCCAATAAATTAATTGCCTATATACGATAGCTATAATGCTAATTAGCTACAATGCTAATGCTAATTAGCTAGCACCACAATTTTAGACAGCGGTTCAAAACAAAACGAGAGACGACTCGCATCTAAAAACTTTGTTAGTTGGGACACTTTATGCCAACATACCACTGTATAGATGACAATACCTGCAGTGCGCCAATAACTTGTCACTTCCCCCAGAAGCGATGTACTTTGTGGCGACACAAATAACTTGTTGAGAGTCATCTGCCAGGGCTTTGACACTAGACTTGCCTTTCAAAATCCTCTTTCTTTGCCCATTTCTGCTCAAAATTTGTTCCAGCTTCTAGCATACATTGTGTAATGTACTACATGTTGCATTGGTATATATTATACAATGTAGATGTACATTGCATTGTTTAGGTTTCACAGGGTGTGACGTGTGTTGTGGTCACCTGCTATTGTGCCTGGTGGTGCTTGCGCTCTCTCTGACACTTGGGCGCTCAGCTGGAGCTGGGCTAGGTGGACTCACCAGCCAATCACGGGGCAGACAAACAACCATTCACACTCACCCTCATACTTATGGACAGTTTTGAGTTGCGTGTTTTTCCCGTGCATGTTTTTGGAACGTGCAAACTCCACTCGGAGAAGCCCAACGGAGATTTGAACCCAGGTCTCCTGAGTGTGCGGCCAACATGCCACCCATGTGGTACATATGCTGTATTTGTCTGCTATAAATGGCATCCACTTGAACTTCTGCCTCACCATCACAGAGTGTGTTGTCACAGCCTACCCCAGTTTTGACACGACTTGAGGATGGATGTAACAATCACACTTATTATGCTTATAAAAATGCATTCATTACACACATTACATTTATGGAAGTGCTTTAATAGATCAATAGAACACTGAATAAAATGCTTTTGCGTTTATGGTGCAGAAGTACTTGAAACTTTCTGGAAAATGTAGTTGTCGCCGAGGTGCTAGCATGTTGGGCCAAAATCTACCTTGCTGACAATAAGCCACACTTTTGGGCGTCAGTTTGCAAAATGCTCTGAGCACACAATGCATCCTCTGAGGTGTCTAAAGGCTTGGTCTAGTTGTTAAAATATTTCACTGTGTGTGGTACCGTCATGGAAGTTTCACTTTTTCAATTGAACTACTGAAAGGAAATAAAAGAACTTTTCATTTATCCCAATGAACTGCAAAATCATCCCCAGCCTTTAGTTATATACACAGTACATGCCACTAAAAACATTTTATTGTTACCATATAGTGATAACTAGTTGCAGGAGTTACTTTCCTCCTCAAGGTGTCAGTACAGATCTTGTAACGCCCAACAAAACCGGCTGGTTCAAACCGAAGTACTCCAATGTCACCAACAGGTGGCGCCATAGTACCAAAGTCTAAAGGTTGGAAACACGTGGACCATCAAATGTGAAAAATAATACATGAACTTTACGTTACTGTAGAAATATGCACATAAAATATGTTTCATTGTATCATAAGAAAGAAAGAAAATCTGAGGTTCGATGATGTAAAAATGTGCAAGTAACTCACAAAACTGCATGCAGTGCAGACAGCAGTAGCGCTCTCCCTGCTGGCTGACCTTTCTGCAGGCTGCGGGCCACACTTGCTGGTTTGCATACAGCTTGGCTGCTTGAAAAGCCAAAAGGGGAACGTCCGCTTTCCAGTGACGATATTCAAAAAATACAACTTTTTTTTCCGTTAACCCTATGAAGTATGTGTAGTGTTAGGGAAATAAGGATAAAAAATAAGATTAAAATGTAATAAATGCAATAAAAGTAGTAATTCATTCTTAACCCATCCATTTTCTCTACTGCTTATCTTCACTAGGGTCCCGGGGTATGCTGGAGCCCATCCCAGCTGACAATGGGCAAGAGGCGGAGTGCACCCTGGACTGGTTGGCAGTCAAGTGCAAGGCACATATAAACAAACAACCATTCACGCTCACATTCACACTGGTGGGCAATTTCGAGTCTCCAGTTGATAATAATATCGGGTATACACCGCTTCTCACTCAGCGGCTGGGATAGGCTCCATCGAACCCCCGCGACCCTAGGGAGGGTAAGCGGCGTGGAAAATGGATGGATGGAATTGAATAGTAAAGCAGAAATAATAAATGAATGTGCTGTGTGAGTTTGGAATCATCTGTGTTACTGTAGAAAGGCCATTGTGGATTGTTGACGTCAAGCTGCATCAAGTAGCAGAGTCCGCATCAAGTGGTGACTTCAGGGTAGCATGGAAAACGTCATTTCTCAGCCTAGCCAACAAGATGGGCCAAGGAGTACAGAGTAACGACGTGACTTATGTATTCAAGTGGCACACGCCTACGACCAATCAGAAACTTTACTTGTTGTCGCTGGGTAGCCATGCATCCGAGCTCCGGCCTGCTATTGGCTCAGGCTGGATTTCTTGGTGTGTTTTGAGAACAGATGACATGCGTGCGTCCATATGGCAGACCTGAGGGCCTCCTTTGTGCCGTGACTGATGTGCCTCACGACAACTTTAAAGGCTTCCCCCTGCACTTTAAGTCCTCCTCCCCCTGCTGCTGATCTGCTGGCCAAATAGAGACTCAGCCCCATGTTGATCTGGCAAAGTGTGCCCTTTGCTTTGTGTACATCGCCCCCTCCCCCGTGCACCCGCGCCCCGCCCTCTCCTGCAACCTGCACACTCACAAGTCCAGACTTTGTATGTCGGGGTGAAAGGCACAGTCTCAAATGTCCACTGCAGCCGCAGCAGCTGCTCCTGGACCTCTCTATTCTTTGGGACAAAAGGAGAGCGGGCCAGGGGTCCCCATGCACTTTGGTTGGGGGCCCCTCCCTTCGTTTTTCTGCTCTTTGCACACATTGAAGAGGGTGCGGGAGTGTTGTAGCTTTTGTCTGAGTTTTGTTTTAGAGCGAGTGAGTCATGATGGGGATGCAAGCACATTTAGCCACCTGATCTTATTCTGCGGCACACACGCGCTTTAGGTTCAAGTCAGCGTTATGTTTAGCATCATGCGGTGGATTCAGCATTGCTGCATAATGAACATACATGGCATACAAGGCATGCTTGGAGGTTACCCAGTATACCTTGCGGGTTATAAACGACAGTGCTGTCTTGCATGTATACAGTATTTGTGTGTAACTGTTTATTTCAACACCCGCCTTACACTTGTTGTGTTGTTCTTATTTGCACCATGAGTGATGTAAGTGTTTGGCTCTTGTTGGGTGGAGTAGAGCGAGGGTGTCCAAAGTGCTGCCCGTGACACATTCTTCAAATGTAATTGAACAGAAAACTAAAAAAACAATACATACAAAGAAATCAGGAAAAATCCTTTTTCAAAAGTCGTTTTTCAAGAATAAAGTACAAATATTTTAAAAGCAGAGAAAAAAACAATATTAAATTTAATACTAAGCCAAAAAATTGAATTTAACACAAAAAAGACCAGCCAGTTTATTTAGGGTAGCATAAAGTTATATGAAATATCAAAGAGAAAATGCACACTTTTGGTATATTAGGTTGTGGAAAAAAGGATGTTATCATGTAAAGTCAACATGTTATGGGAATAAAGTCATGAATATCAAAAGTAAATGAAAACGACAATAGTTGAAAGAAAAAACCCAAACAAAATAAAATTGTAAATTTTGGAAAATTAAGATTGCAAAAAGTTATAATATTATGGGAATAAAGTTATAATTTAATGAAAAGAAAAAAAAATGTTTAAGTTGAAATAAAAAAAAGAGCAAAGTGTTATTATTCTATACATGCATATGAATGAAACAGTAAATAGAACATGATTTCTGACATGCAGCATTACAGAAATTAATAGATAAATAACCAATATTAGTTGGAGCAACACATACTCATAATAACCCCCAACCAGCTGTAACGTGCCAATGTGACCACCTTACACCAGCGATCGTTTACATATTTTCCAGTACCGGTGCCAAATCAGTAAGCTACTTTTGAAGCGGTGCCCGAATCGGAAAAAATACAAATTTTCTCCAATGAATACACAAATTGATCATTATCTGTGTTATTCTTGCTTTTGTTGTGCATTCACTATCACTGTGCTGCTGTGTCTGGATGGAGCCCTTGAGGGCCCCGCCCCTCCACTATTGAATGGAGGAGCAGGCCATTGCTCTAGCAACAGCTGTGTGTGTGTGTGTGTGTGTGTGTGTTCATGGTAATGATGCAGCATAATATTAGCATAGTTACCAGACAGCGCAATTAAGCATTGTCACGCCAGTAGGTAAGAAGCCACCTTTAACCAGTGCCTCAAAACTGTTCGTTCTTAAGATCATTTGATATTTTCAACATGAGCTGACTTGCTGGCAGTAATTCCAACTCAACTTTTTCTAATCCACTTTCCTTAATAATCTGTTTGATTTATGGGGGGGGTGCAACGAATCACACACACCCATGCACGCACTCTGAATCCAGTCCATCAGTACCATCTGCTGCAGATCCGTAGCGCACAGAAAGCATTTTGTGGGAGGAGGACTTTTATGTTGAAGGAACACTTGAGAAGCAGCATGTGGCCGCAGCAGCAGCCCTCTTGGTGGCCCAGGTTGAGGCAGGGGGCAGACGGGGGCAGACGAGGGCACCCGGGGCGTGAAGTACCATTGCGTACAAATCCTTGCGTGCGTTGCTGACTACACCTTTTCTCAGGTGTTTATTTTTAGATGTTGCGCAAATTAAAAATGTAATGTAAATTAAATTAAAATGTAAATTATGCATTTCTATCTGCAAGTTTTTATTAAATGTGGACAATTTTTGATGAACTCCTACGGCCCGGGGGCACCTTTTCTTCCCGTGTCCTCCTTCATCTCCTCCGACCTCACGTCCCTTTCTCTAAGTCATTAAAGTGAACAGCAGATGGAGGGTCGGCGTGGTTGCCGGGGAGATTTCAAGTGCTGATTGCTTTTCAGCTGCTCCTGCTTTGTGTGTGAACGGGGGGCGTGGGGGCAGCGGCAGCTGTTGTGACTTTTCAGTTGGAGCACAAAGTCACAAAAGACTCGGAGAAACGGCGAAATCGCGCAGGAAATAAAGTACATGTGCGGGTCCAAAAGTTCATATTCACCACACTCGGTCCTCTTGTCTGGGTGAATTGGAATGGACTTTGCCACGAAAGCACGGGCACAGCATCAGCACCATGATGCTTGTTAGCGGATCAATTCTAGTGTGAGGACATCACTATTTTTCAGTTCCTATCTAAGAAATATCTGTATTTTTTGTTGTCACGTGCTTAATACCCTAATATTTGTACACTGCCCCGCCCCCAGGACTTAACCGAGCAAATAGGTAGGAGGTTGGTCAGGTCTAGGTTCTGCAACGCTATGTGCTCCAAGAACGAGGTCAGCTGACAACCCGAATATACGGAATGAGCAGGTTATTCCGTCAATGGATTTTTTCTTATTCCGTATTCCAAGATGACAAGGCCAGGATTCATCGGGCTCAAACTGGGAAAGAGGGGTTCGGGGAGCACGGGGCGTCATTTTCACACATGGAGCACAGACCTTAACCCCGCTGAGAATCTTTGGGATGTGCTGGAGAAGGCTTTGCGCGGCAGTCAGACAGGCAGAAGCTGATGGAAACAATGCCACAGCCACGCGTGCCCTAATCAAAGCTAAAGGCGCTCCAACCAATTTTTTTTTGGGACACGCACTGTACAGTATATTCTTATATTGTGTACGAAAGATTTTTGTGGGGGGGACAAAATCCAAATGATTCGAATGACAGCCAATAAAAGGTTTTGCTTTTGACAATTTATTTACACTAGTATGTACAGTAGCCCATCTGCGTGTGGAGAGTGCATGTTCTCCTTGTGAGTGCGTGGGTTTCCGCCGGGTACTCCGGTTTTCCTCCCACATTCCAAAAACATGCATGGTAGATTAATTGGCCACTCTAAATTGTCCATTAGAGTGTAAATGGGAGAGTGAATGTTTGTTTGTCTGTATGTGACTGGCTAGCGACCAGTCTAGGATGTCTCTGGGGGCAAAAAGCCAAGCAATGTAAAAAGGGCCAATGGTAGTTTTTGCTTTTGTTTACTTATTTTGCACTATTGGCTTTTTGCTCAAACAATTCTATGTAATAAAAGGGGAGTATATATATATATATATATATATATATATTAGTATTTGTAAATAAAATTAATAACTTTTATCATATAAATACAACAAAAAGTGTGTTTTAATAAATATGCAACAATTGCAACAATATCAATATCATTTAATCAATCCAATGCCAAGTAAATAGAGGTCCAATATCGCCAATATCGATTTGTTTTACTTTTTTTTAAGATCGTTGAATGATTTTAATTTGTTGAGCATGATTAAAATCAGAAAAGAAACACAGGCAACATTTCATACCTTTTAAAGTTAATGTTTATAACCGAAAACAAATGAAAATCACAAATTTGGTGTCTTAGAAAATTATAATATTGTTACCAATTATAACTGATAAAAAAAAAAAAATTCATGGCCAACTGAAAAGCATGACCGTGTACAGCCAGCTTCTTTAGCAATGACCTTTTGCATCATGCTCTCCTTGTGCAAGGTGTCAACGTCTTTTGGGCGACTGTCAAGTCGGCAGGCTTCCTCGTCATTGTGTAGCTTACTGGACTGAAAGACCATTTGAAGGCCTTTACATGCGTTTGGAGTTAATTAGCTGAGTAGAACGGGACAGCAGATGTCTTTCATATCAAGGCAACAAGACCTCTTCAAGTGGTTGGGACATATGCAAACTGATCCATGATCCCTGCTATGGGATAAATAGTAGGAGAGACATGCCCAATTAATGATGGTTCACTGGCTTCACTGTGTACTGTGGCTTCAATTCGGAGTTTGTGGCTTGTCGCAAACTGTCTGCAGCCCTTTGACCCCAAAATATTAATTTTATTCACATCCGTCCACAAAATGCTTCTCCACTTGTCTTTAGGCCAGTTGACGTGTTCTTTGGCAAATTGTGCATGCCTTTTTTAACAGAGGGACTTTGCGGGGGATTGTTGTCAATAGATTAGCTTCAGGCGTCTTCTAACTGTAACAGTACTTACCGGTAACGCCAGACTGTCTTTGATCATCCTGGAGATGATCATTGCCTGAGCCTTTGCCATTCTGGCCACTCTTACTTTAAATGAATATTTAAAAACTGTGAATTCTGCAGTCAAGGAAATAAAAGAGAGAAACGATGACTTGAAATATTTTATTTGCAGGTTTAAGAATAGAATTGAATCCAGTATGTTCAAGCCAAACATTCAGAAAGAAGTACAGTTTTACTTTTTATGTATTTTAAAAACAATCAGTTTTAAGATTTAAGTTGACTTGTGTATTATACCAGTACAGTGGTTTTCAAACTGGGGGGCCCCGGCGTTAATGACGGGGGGTGAGGGTGGGGCTGAAAATCCCCAAATCTCCAAAAGGGGGTACCTGCAAAAAAAGTTTGGGAACCTCTGTACTAGTATATCAGGTCAATAGAGAAAGGGCATTGCTTCTTTCTTACTTAAACATTTGAGCGTGATTTCTATTTGTCGTTGTGAAACTTCTAAAGTGAAACCTTTAGAGAATTAAGACAATTCTGGAAAGTGGGAAACATTTGCGCTGACCGCAACTGTTGTCATGTTGCTCAGCCAAGAGGCCATCGTTAAAAAGTCCTTTTTTTAACAAGTCCTCCTCCTCAGCACCGCTTCTTCTCCTGCTGCGCGTGCTTCTCCTTACTCTCCAAACCTCATCCGCACAAAGAATGAGGGTCGATGTGTCGCTCTTGAGACATACCGGACCTCATTCACACAAAGAATGAGCGTCATCTTGGCATGGACGGGACAAGAGGCCACGGTTCCACGGCGGGCCCCCTCGGGCCGGCGCCGTGCCGCCTGGATTGGGGAATCCTCCTCAGGAGTATCCAGGGATAAGCAGAAACAGGCTCATCCTGACCATCAGGACGAGTATTTCCGGACGAGAAGCTTAGCAGCATCCGAGACCACGGAGGAGCCCGCATCAGCGCCCGGGGAGGATGATCTCGGGGACCCAGTCGTTCAGACGCCGGCTCTCCTCGCAGAACAGGTGCAGCTTCTCCAGAGCCGGGTCCTCCCAAGACCCATCAGCTGGGTTCTGTGCAAACAGGAAGAGGAGGAAGGGTTTAGACATGCCAAGGCTGTGATTGGTTGCTTTTTTGAGTATCTAGTGTACACGTTCAAGTGGAAGTGTGGAAGTGGGCGATTTGGAACGGCCCCTTCCACAATAGCTTTTGGATCAACATTTGCAATGACATGTTGAATACAACACGGATTAGTTCCAGCAGCAGGGGGGTTTCTTTTCCGGGAAACACCGCCCCTAGCGTTCCGGCGCGGGGCTGCACGTACCGTGACGAGGACACAGTGGGCGTCTTCAAGCGGCACCGACTTGCCGGCGACAATCTCAGCCAGACGTGGCGTGTCGCTCACTCTGACGATGCTGATGTCGTTGTCGAAGCAGAAGGACTGGATGAGTGTGAAGTGGATCTGCAGAGCGATGTCGCGTTCGAACTCCTCGTCGGCGGCCAGCACGCAGAAAGACACGCTGTCCGGGTCGCTGCGCAAGCGCGTAGAAAACGGGTTAGCTTCAATCTGACGACCAAGCGAGTCAGTTTGCAAAAGTCCGACTTACGCGGTCATGATTTTGGCACTCTCGTAGACTCCGACAGTCAGTCGGTCCTCGCTCTGGGCGCAGAGCAACGCTTCCTTCAGGGATTTTCCAGGAGACTGCATGGTGAGCTTGATGAGCGTTGGCTTGATGTTGGGTCAGTTTGTGCTGCCTTCAATGACCCTGCCAGCTTTTATAGCACACACCCAGCACACGCCGGCTCTGCCATTGGCTCTCGGAGGCACAATGGCCACCACAGGCCTCCCCTCGGGGACGCGTGCCTTTAGAAGTCCTCTAAAGGAAGGATGAAATGGAGACTTTCTGACCTTTTGATGCTTCTTCTAATGAAACCACGCAGGAGGATCACACTTCTGCTGTCACGCGCCACTCATACGTTTAGACACCATCTGGGTCACACAAGAGGTTATGTAGGTCCAACGCAGTTCATTCATTCATTCATTCATTTTCTGTACCGCTTCATAATTTTCATTTCATGGAATTGCTCAAATTCCCACGCCTTTCTTTACGTTTAGTGACAAAGGAGTGGCGAAGGAAATCTGTATCTCTTATGCATACTTCACGATGGGCGAGTGGTTAGCATGTTGGCCACGCAATCGGGACAAGAATTGGGTTTGAATCGTTGGCCGCCGGGTACTCCGGTTTCCTCCCACATTCCAAAAAAACACGCTTTTCAGGTTATTGCCGACTCGAAATTGCCCGTACGTACGAATGGCTGGAATTTGTTTATATGTGCCCTGCGATTGGCTGGAGACCAGTCCAGGGCGTATCCCACCTCTCCCCTAAGTCAGCTGGGGTAGGTTTAAGCATAGCCCGGTGACTCCAGCGAGGATAAACAGCACAGAAAATGGATGGATGGAGTTTTTAGAAGTGACTCATTGAAGTGAATCGGGTAACTGGACTCACTCCAGTTCCATACGTGTGCAGAAACTTGCACACGCGAGTCAGTGAGTCTCATTGAGTATCCGTGAGTCTTTGTTTAGTACCCGTGAGTCTTTGTTTAGTACCCGTGAGTCTTTGTTTAGTACCCGTGAGTCTTTGTTTAGTACCCGTGAGTCAATGAAACGTGGGTCTGAGCGAGTGAGCGGTTCGTTTTGTTGCATCAGCAATGCAGCTCAGGCAGGACGGGGGAACGAGAGCTATTTCGGCCTTTTTCCGCCGCGCTAATACATTTAGCATACATACACAAAAAAATACATACATAAAAAACATGTTTAGGTATCCTTGAGTGTCACACGTGTAAAAACAACAATGAAGCACTCGTGCATGACGGTTAGCAGGAATAACAGAAATTATACAGAAAAGTGCAGAAATGTATAGCCCTGGCTTTACTTGTTTCGGACATGCTCCGTTACTTTGATGTGAGAACTCATTAATAACACATTCTTTTCATTTGTGCATGTCCAGCGCAAATACAAAAATGAATGCAGTGATTAAAAAAAAGCAAAAATGTTTCAAAAATACGAGAAACAATAAATACAAATGTTAATATATACACTCTCGTCCCTCCTTTATAGCAGTTAGTCATACATTCATTTGGTCTATATCGGACTCAAAGCGGAAAGCCTGTTTACAATGTTCTCAATCTGGCTTTTAACCACATTGGAGCCACGTACACATGAAACAACACCCCAGTTCGCCGACGGCCTCGCTAGACGGCCTATAGCTAGCGAGCTAACCAGATAGCCTGCTTCTAAACCTAAACCAAAAAATTACCACTACCACATGGGATAGGAGGAGACCTTTTTTCCTACTGTATCTTGTTGGATGTGTCACGGCTGACTTGATGACTTCATGCAGTGTTAAGGTAATGCAATGTATTTGTGTGTATATATGTGTGAGCATATATGTGTGAGCATATACTGTATATGTATATACAGTATATATGTAATGTATGTATATATGTACTGTATATGAAACTAGATGGGATGCACCTACATAAATTTAAGTACTCTTATTTTGAATTGGATTCAATGGAAGTAAAACAGAAGCAACGAGGGGCATGCTAGTTCATGACATACTAGAATGTTGGGCTTAGAAGACTTGAATTCAGTAAGCGTCCCAATCTCGTTACCACCAAAACAAACAAGCACCAAGCACGTGACGTCCAACACGTTGGACTGTGGCAACTTGGGACGTGTTTGCATGGTGTGGCTTGCAGGCAGCGGCACACGCCGCCCCGCTTTGCATCTGTAACGACCTCAGCCACGGCGCGTGGCATCTGCAGATGCGCCTCTGTCTGCCCCCGTCTCCATGACGACCGCGGGCTGCCATCTGTCCCCCGGGGAAGGTGCGGGGAGCGCGGACAATGAAGGCGGTCAGCACCTGCTGCGGGCGTGGGCCGCACACGGGGCGCTTGTTCATTCATTCCCCGGCATGGGACGGGGGGGTGGGGCGCTGGTGGAGCCGAACGTCGATACAAGAGCGGTATCAGTGTGGGAGCGATACTAGCGTGATGTGGGAAACAGGTTTTTATCTTTTTTTGTTGTTATTTTTACCTTGTCGATAATGTTTGCTTGTGAAACCAGTATTTTTGCTCATGTTGAGTTTTGTTTCTGTTTGGTTCCTTTTCAACTTCTCAAACCAGAAAATCTTCCAGGCACTCGGAAGAGCTGCAAGTAAAACGGATCCGTATCGGTGTACTGGCCCCGCGTGCACTTGGTATCGGATCGACACCAAGTCTGTGGTATCGCCCACCCCCCTCTTGCATCCAAGTTTGCAACCAGAAAGTTATTTTTAGTTTAACCCAAGACTTTTTGACTTTTCCCAAATACAATAAAAAAGACTACAAAGTACTACATATTGTTATGTTTGCATTATTCATGTTGGTTATATATTTGCATGGTCTGATTATTAATGGCAATTAAAAGTTTTTCCAAAACCGATAGCAAGTAACACACACGCGCTCACACACACGCGCGCACAGAGCACAGTGTGGGCTTATGGGAAGTTGATGTGACACAAGGAGCAGGAAAAAGCATCTGATTTGAGCTTCAATGAGGGGATGGGTCCCAGCAGGCCTCTTCCCCCAAAAGCAACATCTGCCGGCTCGCTACGGGGGGGTGGGGTGGGGGTGGGGGGGACGCGTTGCGGCCACAATGCATCCTATCGGTTGTGCACGCGCCTACCCCGTGCCAAGGCGTGAGTCGATCCTGCCATGTCTCCGCGTGCACGTCTGCGGGCAAGCTTGCTACCTTCGAACTGCATCGACACTCAGACTCGTGCACAATACATGGGGGCGCCCTGGGGTGGGGTTGACCCGGGTTTCGGTTCGGGGCAGGCAGGGGGGGGCTCAGAGTGACACTTCTCCATCTGCCGCTCTGCCTCGCCCGCAACAAAAGAGAGATTGGACCGCCTCCTTTTGCTCACGAGCGGTTCGGGTTGTTATGCAAATTCAGGTTCGGCCCAATGTGGGACATGTGCCCAGAGGTAATGCGGCGAGGATGCATGCAGGCTTGCGTTAGAAGCTCTAAAAAAAAAAAAAAAGCATGCAAGGATTTTTGCCGGCAGCTGATTGTCACGTGGTCTGCGTGAACGCAGCAGCGCGTTCGGGGCTCTGGCACGCGCTGCTCATTTGCATTTGTATGGCCGCGCACACACGCGCACGCGCACTATAGGGGCACAGATGGCATCGCCCTCCTGCCCTTCCTCTCGACGGGAGGTAGTAAAACTCTTCCGTGTGTTTTTTTGTAGTCATAACAGACAAACGCTGAACATAATATCACACACCAGTGAGTGTAACGTTCAAGTACCTGCACCAAGAAAGCAAAGAATAGTTTTAGCTGCGCGCGCACCGAGGGCTGGGTGTCTGCACGAGCCCATCAATCTGCCACGAGCCAGAAGCGTGACAGCAGTCGTATCCTAGCAACGCATCCAGGAGCCGCAGCCAATCAGAGAGCGGCTCTGCCACCGCCCTCGTGCGGCAGCTGCGTATAAAAGGCGCGGGGATCCGCCCGGCTGAGGACACGTACTCGGATCTTTCACGGATCTACTCCTCACCGCCTTCCCCATCTCCGCTCTGTGCTTCTCGGAGGAACCGAAGCGTCACCAGCATGACTCTCGAGGAAGTTGTCGGCCAGAAAGCCAGCGAGCGCGCTCAGTGCACCGGGAAAGCCCTGGAGGAGGTGCTGGTGGCCGCCAAAGACAACGACTCCCTCACCGTGGGCGTGTACGAGTGCGCGAAAGTCATGAACCTGCAAGTATTTCCACCTGGCGCGAATCCTCCCCGCCGTTTCTGTACAGGTGACGTCTAACCCGGTTCGGTTTTATCTTGCGCAGCGACCCGGACAGCGTGTCTTTCTGCGTGCTGGCCACCGACGAGGAGTTCGAACGCGACATCGCTCTGCAGATCCACTTCACGCTCATCCAGTCCTTCTGCTTCGACAACGACATCAGCATCGTCAGAGTGAGCGACACGCCGCGTCTGGCTGAGATTGTCGCCGGCAAGTCGGTGCCGCTTGAAGACGCCCACTGTGTCCTCGTCACGGTACGTGCAGCCCCGCGCCGGAACGCTAGGGGCGGTGTTTCCCGGAAAAGAAACCCCCCTGCTGCTGGAACTAATCCGTGTTGTATTCAACATGTGATTGCAAATGTTGATCCAAAAGCTATTGTGGAAGGGGCCGTTCCAAATCGCCCACTTCCACACTTCCACTTGAACGTGTACACTAGATACTCAAAAAAGCAACCAATCACAGCCTTGGCATGTCTAAACCCTTCCTCCTCTTCCTGTTTGCACAGAACCCAGCTGATGGGTCTTGGGAGGACCCGGCTCTGGAGAAGCTGCACCTGTTCTGCGAGGAGAGCCGGCGTCTGAACGACTGGGTCCCCGAGATCATCCTCCCCGGGCGCTGATGCGGGCTCCTCCGTGGTCTCGGATGCTGCTAAGCTTCTCGTCCGGAAATACTCGTCCTGATGGCCAGGATGAGCCTGTTTCTGCTCATCCCTGGATACTCCTGAGGAGGATTCCCCAATCCAGGCGGCACGGCGCCGGCCCGAGGGGGCCCGCCGTGGAACCGTGGCCTCTTGTCCCGCCCATGCCAAGATGACGCTCATTCTTTGTGTGAATGAGGTCCGGTATGCCTCAAGAGCGACACATCGACCCTCATTCTTTGTGCGGATGAGGTTTGGAGAGAAAGGAGAAGCACGCGCAGCAGGAGAAGAAGCGGTGCTGAGGAGGAGGACTTGTTAAAAAAAGGACTTTTTAACGATGGCCTCTTGGCTGAGCAACATGACAACAGTTGCGGTCAGCGCAAATGTTTCCCACTTTCCAGAATTGTCTTAATTCTCTAAAGGTTTCACTTTAGAAGTTTCACAACGACAAAATCTTGCAAAAATATGTATATTTAAAAAAAAAAAAAAAAGGAAAAAAAGTGTCTGTTTTTAAAGGTTTCACTTTGGAATAAGGCTGAATTATAATCGTGAAAAAAACTATGAACTTGTTATACTATGGAAAAAAAGTCCAAATGTCAAAGTAAAAAGAGTAGTTATATTCTCAAATAGTATTGCTTTAGAAGTTAGCGACAAAAATAAACAAATATTCTTAACTCTGCTTGACTTCACTGAATGTTAGATATAAATATTTGTACTTGTATATTGAAAAATGGATTCAAGAAATTGTAAAATTACAAGTGGAAATAAACGGAGATAATAAGGATGGTGTGTGTGCATTTTCTCTTGGCGATAAACGGTGTGTGTGTGTGTGTGTGTGTGTGTAGATGAGTGGGCTACATGGGAGGGGTGTCAGGGTTGTCCTAACAAAAGTTTAAAGCACAGCAAATTTATCTAAAAGGGGCTCTGGCCTGTCATCTGCTCCCTGTTGTTGTCCCCTGCAGCACAAAAAGAACAGAACCCCCCCCCACCCAATTCCCTCCCGTCTAATCTCCATGTGTAAAGCTCGGTGCACAATGGCGCAGCTCCGGGCCTGTCAGCCCCAGCGTCCCGCACACAGCTCCTATTGTCTGGCCTGCAGATGTCTGTGCAGCCGAGCCATCTGCCAGCCCTGCAGGTGCGGGTCGGTCCGGGCTGGGGGGGAGCGGGGGTTTTAGTTTGCCCTGCCTTGCCAATAGGGGAAGGATCTGGTCAGGTCTAGCTGGTTTGGGCCGGTTGTGGAAATGAGTCCTCCCATGTATCATCTGGTGTCCTGCCAGCTGCTGTCTGGACTATTATTCACTCACAGGTAAAGAATCCACACAAAGAAGCAGTTTCAGTTCTCCCATGCTGGAGTAAGACCCTTTTTTGTACTTTTTCAGCTTTAATGGAGTGCAGTGTTTGCTCCGTAAAGAAGTACTAAATGCTGCCTAAGACGAAATATCAGATGTCACGCTGGTTTTTGTTGCGCTTGCATGGCAAACTGACACATTGCAGGGCTTAACAAGATCACATGACGTACACTCCTACGTAACCGGCTCAATCAGGCACTTTCTTGGAAGTTTTAAAAAAGCGGGCCCAAGTAAGTCGTACCTCGGTAGAAATAATAAGCATTTAGGTGAATGTTCCAAAGTCAAAATGTATAGACTGTATATCAAAATGCCTAAGAAGACTATCATGAAAGCACACAGAATTTGGAAGAGTGCCGGAGGCCCCGATACGCTCGAAGCCCCTCCCGCTTGGGGTCCCTCACCATCCCTCGGACCACGGGCAGGCTTTCGCAGCCCCGCCTCCTCTGAGCCCGGTGCAGTAAGATTCGATAGATCCCGGTGACGGGGCTGCGGCTGTTGTTGAGCTGATTGTTCCGTAAGTGTTCTGCGGTGATCCCGAGCTTTTCCAGGGACCTTCGGACCTCCTCCAGTTCATCCTCTTCCCCAATGTCCCTTCGCTCAGACCCTAGGAGAGGGCTTGCTGTTTCCGGGCAGGCCAGGGACCAGGGAAACTCCACAGGTAAAAGCCAATCGCAGCCCAGCATTTGGTCGACTGCATACCGCTCACTAGGTTCTGGCTTCAAGATGCCCCTGATGAGCCTCTGACAAGGACCAGGAACCCAGGGAGGGATGGTGTAGATGCCTTGGATGATGCAGCGTCTCAGTTTGCCCATGGTTTCAGCACGGAACGGCATGGTGCCAGTCACCATAAAAAAAAGAATGACCCCCATCGCCCACACATCCACAGGGGGGCCCAGGTAGGACTCCTCCTTGAAGAGCTCCGGGGCGGCATACGGCGGGGAGCCGCAGAACGTGTTGAGGGCATCATTTCGGTTGGAAATCTGCGTGCTGAACCCAAAGTCTGCCACTTTCACACAGCCGCTGGTGGTGAGCAGAACATTCTCCGCCTTCAGGTCTCGATGGATGACGTTCATGTTGTGCTGCAATGCAAAATATTTCATGACTAAATGCTTTGACGAATGGATATTCATGATTAGACGGTGCGATAGGAGCAAGAGTGAACATCCTTGGGGGAGGCAGAGATGGTGTCAGACCACGCTTGGCTGAGCATAGAAAACCCACAGGCAGGTATGATGTGACATCATTACATTCATTCATTTTCTATGCCGCTTGTCCTCATTAGGGTCGCGGGTATGCTGGAGCCTATCCCAGCTGGCTTTGGGCGAGAGGCGGGTACACCGCAGGGCACATATAGACAAACAAACATTAACACTGATGGACAATTTAGAGCGGCCAAAGAAGCTAACATGCATGTTTTTGGAATGTGGGGGGAAAGCGGAGTACCCAAAGAAAACCCACACACGCACGGGGAGAACATGCAAACTCCACACAGAGATGCCCAACGGAGATTCGAACCCTGAACCTCCTGACTCTGAGGCCAATGTGCTACCCACTCGTCCACCGTGCGGCCCCTCATTACATTCTATGTTAAAAATCCTCGTACAAGGTCTCCCTAAAATGGGACGGGGTCCATGCTGGAGCCTATCCTAGCTGACTTTGGGCGAGAGGCGGGGTACACCCTGGACTGGTCGCCAGCCAATCGCAGGGCAGACAACCAAACAGTCACACTCATATTCACACCGATGGACAATTTAGAGCGGCCAATGAAGCTAACATGCATGTTTTTGGAATGTGGGAGGAAACCGGAGTACCCGGAGAGGACCCACCCATGCATGAGCAGAACATGCAAACTTCCCGCGATGGAGATTCAAACCTAGATCTTCCAGAGCTGCTGACTGTGTGGCCCACATGCTAACCACTTGGTTAGCCACCTTAGTGTATGTAATAGGGTACAAATAAATGCTATCAATGATTATAAACATTAGAATTAGGGGTGTAGCGATTGGTTTTTAACAACGATTTGATTGGTAATATAATAATACGTACAAATCTGATCCCACTTTAAAGAGGAAAAAGTAATCTACCTAGCAACTAAAATGCATCCCACATCCTATCAAAACATTCCCTTTTTAAGGACGTCCTACCAGAGCGTGCAGGCTCAGCTTTCCATGACGTCATCCATTTAAAGCTTAAATCCAATGCTTTATTTGCTAGTATTGATTCAATTGATTGATTACCTTTCAGACAATGTTAGACTGGTTTATGTCGTCTGAAATGGCAATTTGGTGAACACAAATGGACGTAGTTGGATCATAGCAATTTCAATCCATACACTGATGTAGTGGATGAATCGTTACACTCAATTAGAATGCATGCATTATAACATATAGCTGATTTCTATATTACTGTATATTATTTTCAATGATACATCGAAAATAATAATTATATGTAGGGAACTATGCTGTGTAATATATGGACATACACGTGTATGTCCAGACTTTAGGGGCTCCCTATCAGAAGAGAGAAAACAGATATCATTTTTATGTCCTCTTTATAAAATGTTATTGCTTATTTCTGTTAATGAAAAGATGCATGGCCTGTCTTTGCTCATCACTAAATGCCATGTTTAATTCAAAGTCTGAGTTTTTATGACAAAAAATCAAGGAATGCAACTGTGTAAGGGCAAAACGGGTCAGATTGTGAAGCTCACCATATATTTGATGGCAGAGAGCATCTGTGAGAAGGTGATCTTGCTGGTGTTGTCATCAAGTTTGCCCCAGTTGCAGATCCTGTTGTGTAGGTCCCCTCCGCCAGCATATTCCAAAACCAGATAGAGACGGCTCGGCATCTCCACCACTTCGAAGAGGCGGATCACATTGGGGTGCTGCATGGAGTCCATGCTGCTGACTTCCCTGGAGAGAAGTCGCTGGGCTTGCGTGTCAAGCCTGGTCTTGTCCAGGATCTTAAGGGCCACTTTGTCTACGAGGACAAGCGAGACTGTTGACGTTTTCAAAGGCAGATGTTCGAAGTGTTGTGACTGTAACGTGACCTCGGATAAGTGGCAGTTATTTTAGCAAGATTAAGGAGATGCATACAAAAATAATAACATACAAACAACTGGCAGACTAAGGATTTGTTGCCATCACAGACCCCTAACCCCATAACCCTCTTAACAAACCACTAATAAGGAATCCCTTTCAGCACCGTCACTAACGGCTAAGAATGTTAATACTTGCCTACACTGCTAATGTGTTATGATGACAGAATAAAGAAGAATTGCTATATTCCATCATGTTATTTCTGAACAATGTTTGATGTAAAGCAATACAATGCGATAAACGGAATACATTGTCAGCTTAAAACATGAAGATCACAGACTGGGGTACCTTTAGTCAGAGCATGAAAAGCCATTTTGACTCTGGAGAACGTCCCGTGGCCAATCTCTCCTCGAACCTTGTAGAAGCCCACCCT
This sequence comes from Oostethus manadensis, assembly GCA_024372805.1. Classification (NCBI taxonomy): domain Eukaryota; kingdom Metazoa; phylum Chordata; class Actinopteri; order Syngnathiformes; family Syngnathidae; genus Oostethus; species Oostethus manadensis. The sequence goes on from QODF01000112.1 coordinate 305,638, forward strand.
GCGTCCTATGATCAGTTCCTTGATGGTCCTCTCATCCTTGTGCATTTCTATTGTGAGCTTCTGCAGGGGGATGATACGCAGCGGGGCGTCTGCCTCCTCATCCTCCTCTTGGTCCTGGTCCGAGCTGTCTGTCAGGCTGTAAAGGCTGTGGTGGAACTTGGGGCTTGAAGCCTTGGACTGTCCCGAAGGCATATCTGAAGATACTCGTATCTGTTTGACAGCAACGTAGATACCTGTCAATTGCCCTTCTTTCCACCCTCCTGTTTAAAGACTTCCCGTATTTAACTTTCATCCGGTACTGCAAGTGACACTGGTGCGATCTTTGAGGACATTGGCCGGCCAGGTCTTAACAATTTCTTTATTGCCAAATGCAAATGCGAAAGGTTTGCAAATCTTGAACGGTTTCAGTGCAGTGAGCAAAAAGCCGTGAATCTTAAAGAAAAGAAATGCCGGACATTTACGCGTGTAACGTTGCAGTCTTACAGTGCAAACACATTCACCAGGCTAACATTTTTACTGCACGTTTTCTACTTCTTACCAAGCTTCCCAATCTGTGATGGTCACCCAGACAAATGTGGAATCCTTTTTAAGGTGTAAAACTCAGACCTAACCGCGGCATCGCAACATAACTCCCATCCTTGCTTTCCGATGGACTGGACCACAGTATTCTGATGGGAGGGAAGGCTTCCCAAGCCACACCCCCTCACCTCCGCCCAATTTTCACCGTCATTGAGGAAAGGTTCCCAATGACGATGTCATGAACTCTAGTCCTGCTAGTCAGTTCTGCCCCAATCCCTTGCACAGCTGATATCAGTTCAGACTAAACAAAACGAAACCCGAAACCAAGAGCTGCATCATATGTCAAACGGTGGCTTTGGGTTAGGAGATGTTCAAGATGTTAAATGCAACTGATCAATTGGCTTTTGGGGGGATGAAAGGTTACGCAATGCTATTACGCAATGTTCTCACTGGGATTAGCCTTGAGTAGCACAGGTAAAGGGATTACAACGCATCATGCCAACTTCACCAGGCGAGTTTCAGTGCGAAGGGCTGGTTGTATACCGGCACACGCCGTTGCACTGGAACTTTGGCTCAACATATGTAGACCTCATTTCATGAAAAGGTAGCGGGTTTCATGGAAAGTACAAAAAAGACATTCTACCAAAACCAGCTGAACTGTCTTCCCCGAGTCAGCAAAACAGGGAACGACTTGCAGTTAAACAACATTTGCTTGAAAGAAGCTGCACACAACTGATTTCTTGGATCGACTTGAATCTTGTGCCGTCTACCCCCTCCTGTGTGGGCTCTGACTGGATTAAAGCCTTAGACAGAAATACAATGTGTGTTTGACTGGGATCTCAGCACACTGGTCACCTGTCCGTGTGTCGCTTTACCTGCACGCTGACGGACAAGGGCGCCAGGATAATCAAATAAATGAAACCCACGGACACGAAAAAGCTATCACCTCAGAACCGAAAGACAGGAAAAAGCTGAGGACGTGTCCGGTCAGCAGCCTATTAGTGCTATCAGCTTTGAAACAAACTAGGTCCTTCTTTTCTTTGGACGGCTCTCATGGAGGCTGCCAACTCGCTGGTTATCTTCCAGCTCCTTGATTCTTTGACGCAGAGCCTCAATCTGCTTGGTCTTCTCTTCCTGGATGAACTGCAGCTTCTAAAGGACAAACAAGCACCGTTACGGAATCAGAGTCGGACTAGTTTTACTTTCGATGTCAGTGGAAGCTTTCACAAACTGGGAATTGCTTATGATTTTTACCATTATTAGAGCCCTATAGACATTAAAAAAGTATATATTACATATATATATATACAGTTGTGTGCAAAACAATTTGCCCCCTTCCTGACTTTTTATTCTTTTGCCACACTTAAATGTTGCTTCTCATGAAAAAATAGTTAAATATTTGTCAAAAATAACATAATTGAACACAAAATGCAGTTTTTAAATTAAGGTTTATGTTATTAAGGGAGAAAAAAACCTCCAAAAAACTCCAAATCCAATCTGTTGGTCAACACAAGCTAAAGCCATCTTGGGTGCTGCAGCAGGACAAGGACCCAAAACACACCAGCAAATCCACCTCTGAATGGCTGAAGAAAAACAAAATGAAGACGTCGGAGTGGCCTAGGCAAAGTCCTGACCTGAATCCCATGGAGATGCTGTGGGCATGACCTTAAGAAGGCGCTCCATGCTAGAAAAGCCTCAAGTAAAGCTGAATGACAACAATTGTGCAAAGATGAGTGGGCCAAAATTCCTCCAGAGCGTGTAAAAGACTTGTTGCAAGTTACGGCAAACGTTTGATCGCAGTTATTGCTGCTAAGGGTGCCCAACCAGGGGCAATGACTTTTTCACACAGGGCTATGTGGCTTTGGATTTTTTTCTCCCTAAATAATAAAAACATTCCTTTAAAAACTGCATTTTGTGCTTACTTGTGTTATCTTTGACTAATATTCAAATGGGTTTGATGATCAGAAACCTTTTGAGTGACAAACATGCAAAAGAATAAAAAGTCAGGGAAGGGGGCAAATAGTTTTTCCACACCACTGTATAATACTCCCATTATTCTTTCCCAGTCTCATCAATGTAACATTACTGACACCTGAAGAGCAGAATAATACAAATAAACTTGCCTTTTAATATTTTTGACTAAGAATAGTCCGTAGTCAACCAAAAAACAGCGGCCATTTATTAACTACGTTTTGAAAAAAGAGGGAGTGCTTTTCAAACGGGGAGTGAGGGACGATCTTTTACATATCTCCACAAGAAAAACAAACCACACACAGCAAGGTCTAGGAATCTCGGAGAATCAAAGTCGCTATGGCTGCCATTGGAAACTTAGAAAACTGCTTCTTCAAATGCTGACAGACTTCCATGACGATGAATCATGAAGTCGGTTCATTTGAATAACCCTGCATTCCAAACATCTGCTAATGCTGTACATCAATGATGCAACAATTTCAATTCAACTTACACTGCCGTTCAAAGGTTTGGGGTCACTTAGAAATTTCTGGCAATTTCTGGCATGGAATAGCCTTCATTTCGAAGAACAAGAATAGACTCTCGAGTTTCATATGAAAGTTGTCTTTTTCTGGCCATTTGGAGCATTTAACCGACCCTACAAATGTGATGCTCCAGATACTCAAGCTGCTCAAAGGAAGGTGGGTTTTGTAGCTTCTTTAAGCAGCTAACCTGTTTTCAGCTGTATTACATGACTGCACAAGGCGTTTCTAAACATTCATTAGCCTTATGACACAATGAGCAAGCACATTGTACCATTACAACACTAGAGTGGTAGTTGCTGGAAATGGGCCTCCATACACCTACAGTGGTGTGAAAAACTCCCCGCCTTTCTTTCTTTTGCATGTTTGTCACTCAAAAGGTTTCTGATCATCAAACCCATTTGAATATTAGTCAAAGATAACACAAGTAAACACAAAATGCAGTTTTTAAAGGAATGTTTTTATTATTTTGGAAGAAAAAAAATCCAAACCCACATAGCCCTGTGTGAAAAAGTCATTGCCCCTGGTTGGGCACCCTTAGCAGCAAGAACTGCAATCAAACGTTTGCCAAAACTTGCAACAAGTCTTTTACACGCTCTGGAGGAATTTTGGCCCACTCATCTTTGCAGAATTGTTGTCATTCAGCTTTATTTGAGGCTTTTCTAGCATGAAGCGCCTTCTTAAGGTCATGCCACAGCATCTCCATGGGATTCAGGTCAGGACTTTGACTAGGCCACTCCAAAGTCTTCATTTAGTTTTTCTTCAGCCATTCAGAGGTGGATTTGCTGGTGTGTTTTGGGTCATTGTCCTGCTGCAGCAACCAAGATGGCTTTAGCTTGAGTTGACCAACAGATGGCCGGACATTCTCCTTCAGGATATTTTGCTAGACAGTAGAATTCATGCTTCCATCTATCCCAGCAAGCCTTCCGGGTCCTGAAGCAGCAAAACAAGCCCAGACCATCACACTACCACCACCATATTTAAATGTTGCTATGAAATGCTGTGTTACTTTTACGCCAGATGAAACGGGACACGCACCTTCCAAAAAGTTCTACTTTTGTCTCGTCAGTCCACAAGATCTTTTCCCAAAAGTCTTGGCAGTCATCATTTTGTGTTCAATTATGTTATCTTTGACTAATAGTTAACTCTTTTTTATGAGCACAAACATTTAAGTGTGACAAACTTGAGGAAATACTTTTTCACACCAGTGTATGTAGATATTGCACCAAAAACCAGACATTTGCAGCAAGAATGGTCATCTACCACAAGAACAATGTATAGAGTGTTTATCATTAGTTTCAAGTTATCCTCATTGAAAAAAAACTCTGCTTTTCTTTTAAAAATAAGGACATTTCCAAGCGACCCCAAACTTTTGAACGGTAGTGTATTCTTTTCCAATTGAGTGCTCGGCACTGATTGAGTTCTTTGAAGTGTTGGCTTCACTAGACATGGCAGAAATAATGATTTTTCCTTCCAGCGTTGCTTTGTGGCAAAAATATATCATATTTCTTAACGTTTGCAAGGCTTTAATGCGCAGTCCCTCCAGAATTTTGCAGCTTTTCATTAATGATCGATGCCTAATTACCTGATTTGACAATAGCTCAAAACAGTGCTTTAAGTTTGTTATTTTTTTCAACAACATTACATAAGTCTGTGATATTACCAATTTGTTGTCAATGTTTTACTGTGAAGGCAGTTAATGACAAAAATGTTTGGGTGAAAGCATTTTAACAATTAATCATTTGTACACACCGTTTGCAGCCAAATAAGCTGCACAGCTTTTCACATTTACAGTGTACTTTGAAGTTACTTGCCTTATTTATTTTGGTACTTGCAACGGCTATAGCTTCGGTCATGGTCACTAGCCGTGTTTCCGACACCGCCCGGGCATTGTTTTGCAGTTGAAAAGTGCCATAACTGCTTGTGTTCCACCACAATTCACCACTACGCTCATGCAAAACATCAGGAAAGTGACTTGCACCGACTTTAGCTGTAATACTTGTTGGTAAACGTGATGACTGTAACATTGTCTTCTGAGTTTTCCACGTAAATGTGTGTTGTGTAAAGTATCACAAGATTAGCGAGTTGTAACTAAAGCTGCATCAAAACCATGATGTGCCCACAGAGGCCAGTTTGAGGTAAAGTAGCCGTGATTGGATAAAATGAAAGGGCACAAAAACTCGTAATCATATTCCAGGTGAGCTTTGACCAGTTGGCCCCAAGATCACATCAATTTGGAACCAAACTACCAAGTAGACTGAGAACATGAACATCTTCAAGCTTGACATGACAGCTTTAAGCAGCATCGTTAAAAAGCACACTCACCCGCTTGAAGAAATCATGTGCAGGGTTGTTGAGCTCATGTTTCTGCTGCTGATTCTGGTTTGACTGGGCTGTGTTCTGGAGTCTGCCTAACTTTGCACCAAACTGTAAAAAATAAAAATAAACGCCAATCAGCCTAGCGAGCATCCCTCAACAATATTTTGCTTTGGGTAAATTCAGTAAGGATTTGTGTTGCAGCGGTGCAAGTCAGTTTTACTGAACATCAAGACTTCAACTTGAACAAGTTTTGTAAGACCCAAAATGGCCAGACCTTGTCATCTCTATTAGTGGACCGTTACATTGTAACAGTACCGCTCCGACTTTTGTGCATTGCTTGTGCAGACGTTGCCATAACTTCAGCTAAAATGATGTCACGATGTAGATGACCTCTATTCCTTATCACTTGTGTGTGGACAATGTTTTTATTTTATTATCCGCTGAAAACACATCTCATTCACCATAAATTGGCCATAATTTATAAATATGTGACGATGCAGGTCAAATGGACAGCAAACATGCACCACTTCTAAAAAAAGCCCACAAATTTTACGTCTTTATACGTCAAGTATTGGGATTTCACATTTTACTCTTAGGGCCTGAAGAGGCAACATTGGCTGTGTACGGTTCTGAGTTTGTTTGGCGAATGGAACGCTATCTTCGACAGTCAAATATGAACAATATCAACTGCAAAGAGAAGAGGAGGGTTCTGGATCTGGATCTAATCTACTGTAATCCTTACATGAATCACTACTGATGTGGTAATCCAAAGCCACAAGAGAAGGTCAATGTCCAGCAAGCAGGAGGAACTCGAGGGGCAGGTATGGGCAATTTGTGTGTCAAAAATAGACATTTCTATGGGTGTATGAATTACTTGCAGATCTTCGCCATTGGCTGGTAGTTCCCCCGCAAAAAGCAGAAACCTTAAATGCTCTAAGTTTGTGATTATCACAGCGGCTTAAACGTCAAATACAGTTGGGAGGAAGCCGGATGGAAAAAATACATACAGTGGAACTCGGTTGAGACCAAAACATGTTGTATTTTACGTATGTTTTCAGGTTAGGGTTATTAATACACTGTGTAGGTCCAACCATGTACTTAATCTATTTTGTAACCAAAAAACTGGAAGTCACCTCGGCTGCCTGTCTATGATATCATCAGCAGTTTAGGTTAAATGTTTATGGATTCCTTTCATTGGTCGGTTATATGCATTTCCAAGTAAAACTATAAAACTATAATTGTACAACATTAAACATGTTTTGTGTCACCAGTTTTGGCTATCTGGAGTGGAGTAATTGGATTGACATGATTTGTTTAATGGAACATTTGCTTCCTTTCGAGTATGTTCTGGAAGGGATTCATGACCCTAACCAAGGTTCCACTGTACTTTCCTCCATAAATACAGCAATCAAATATATGCATCACATTCAGCAGCACTCTGGCAGGGGAAACTTTTATTTTACCTCCATTTGCAACTTCAACAGCTCGCTTTGCTGTTTTCTCTCCTGGTCCTTGAGCGTCTTCTTCATTTCTTCCAGATCCAGGTCTTTTTGCTCCAGTAACGTCTTCACTTCGGCCTCTTTAACTTTCACTGCGGTATACCAGTCCGCCCACCCAAATAGTACAGATAAATGGTTAAGCCAGCTCAGCAAATGATGAGATATGTTATACATTAAAGAGAGAATATTTCAACCACATATCCTTTACAGGTAGACTCAAATGGAAAGTGGAACCTTTTAACACTGAAACTTTACCCTGGAGAATCCTTCACATGCACTTCCAGTCACCTCCAGTCAGCCTTAGGGCAAGACGCGGGTACACCCTTGACTGGTTGCCAGGCAACCACAGGGCACACATTCTGTAGACCAGATGTGTCCAAACCTCATTTCACCTTGGATCACATACTGAAAAACTGAAGGACTTGGAGGTCAAATACAAATATTTTTTTCAAATTGTGTTAACCGGCTAAAAAGCAGCTTCAGGAAGTAGTGACCCGGACGAGTGACGTCAAAGCTAAAATCCCGTTTTGAAGTCCTATGCAGCGATCTCTAGCACATCTCAAGTGCTTCCGTTTGGACTACTTGGACCGCCAACCGTTCACTATCACCAACAACAGGCTTTGAAAGGCCAGTTTGCCTTGAGTTAAAAGTGACAACAAAAGACAGAGGCGGTGACGATTTGAGGCTGTTCAGTTGGGGTTCTTCCCAGGAGGAGGATGAATGACTTTTCCGGAAGCTTGCTGCCAAGCAAGACATGTTACACGCACCGTTCGGCACTGTTTGGAAAAAAAACAATTTGAAACAATTTAATCAAAAGTTTAAAAACATCTTTCTTGTACTAAATACAACGTGTTAGAAAGTGGACACCCACAACTTATAGACAGGTATAGACGTATATACTAGTCTTTGGTGGTGCGGTTTAGGTACCGGTGTGCGCTATAGTCCATAAATTACAGTAGATATGCCAAGAAAAACATGCATTCCAACTTTGTGATATTGGTGACAAGTTATTATGCTTTATGTTAGTGTTAGTGCTGTCAAATGATATTTTTTAAAACTAGATTAATCACAGTTTTCAAAGAGGTTAGTCGTGATTAATCACCATTTGTAACTATGTATGAAATATGCCCATTGTTCTACGGAACGATCCATGACAGGCCAGGATTGTATACAGTTCGGACAAAATCTTAAGACCAGTTGAAACATTTTGCACTGCCGGGTCTTTAAAAGGCCAAGTAGAGCTTCAAAATGCAAAAAAAGAAATGGGAGTGCGACAAAAACACAAATCCACTTAATTGGATTTAGTTCAGGAGAACATGAAGGATGGTCCAAAAGTGTGAGGTTTTTCCTTTGAAAGATGTCCTTTGTCAGGCAGCCGTTGTGAAAGGCTGCGTTGTCCTGTTCGAAAAAGCCAGTCAGTACCACACAGATGAGGGCCAGTCATGAGAGATGCCCCCTGAAACATTTCCACAGCTGCCATTTTACACCCCTGCACAACCTGAAGCTCCTTTGTACCACTGAAGTACAAAGCACAACAGATCATGACTCCACGGAGCCGTGTGGAAAACATCACAGGTGGGATCTCCTTGTCATGCCAGTAACGTGGTAGGCCATCAAGAACATCAAAGTTACATTTTTTCTCATCAGAATAAAACTTTCTTCCACCTTTCAATGTCCCTTGTTTGGTGCTCTTGTGCAAATTCCAACTGGGGAATTTTATGGCATTGAAGGCAGTTTTGTTCCTTCACAGATGCTGTCTGATGAATGATGGGCTGCACTCAGCACCAGTTACAACCTTCTTTTGGGTCGAGGATGGTCCCGTGTCTTGATGGACAGCCAATCGGATCATCCATCTGAGACCTGCTGACATTTTGGGGGGTTTACCCCGTGGCTTTTTTGCTCCTTGAAGAAGTTACAAATGACTGCTTTACTGTGTCCAACCTCAGCAGCGATGGCCGGCTTTTGCAGTAAACACCACCGTGTTCAAAGAGAGAAAGTCTTTTTGCCTTTGTCATCAGGAGATTGTGACAGAAAATGACATTGGATCCACATTTTTGCCAAGATTTTGGCTTTTAAAGGCTGTGGTCTTAAACTTTTGATTAGCTGATGAAAAGCCTTCTTCACTATAAATGCCTGTTTATAATAAATTGTTTACTCAAAATGTTTCTTAGTCTCACTCCCATTTCTCCTTTTTGCATTTTGAAGCATGTAGAACCTTCTTAAGATCCAACAGTGCAAAATGTACATTTTTGCAATTTTTCCCACTGGTCTTAAGCTTTTCATCAGGGGTATATGTTTGTGTTAATAGCGCCACATGAATTGAACAGTTAAATCAAAATCGATTTGCTCTACAGTAGTCTCTTTAATGGTAGCAGAATATTTGAATCCCACTTTAACCGTGACGTTAGGAGCAATGGGACAAAATACAGCAAATTGTACAAATTGCGTTAGGAGCTACAAAAGGGAGTGACACGGTGCTTGCTTTTCTTTGTCCTTGTGTTTATTTAGACCACACACACTCCCATAACTAAGATGTTGGGACGTTCAGAGCTCGGCGTGTCCGTGAATGAGAATCATGCAAGTGTGGTGAGAATGAGGACGTGAAGATACATAGAAGGTGTAGGAATTGCACGTTAATGTTACAAATTTAAACACAATTAATGACATGATTTAGTCAACACGTTATTTTTGACAGCACTAATTGCGTATTGATTTTATTAGCATCAACATTTAAACTCTTTCTTACATTTACGCTTTTTTGCCATTGTTTTCTAGTATTTTCAGATTGTGCTGTGGGCTGCAAAGGGCGTACGGGCCACGCATTTGACACCTCTGTTGTAGACAAACAAGCATTCACACTCACACCCGTGGGCAATTATAACGTGCATGTTTTTGGACTGCGGCTTATTTATTTTTGTTATTTTATATTATCAATTGGCAGCAATAAAATAATTGATCCACCAAGTGAGACATTCAAGAGCAGGATGATAGTGTGGGGTAGTTTGAGGCATGGGGTCAAACTAAATCTGTCTGCAGCACAGGTCCAAATTAGGTTGTCAAGTAGATAAGACAGCAGGTGGCGCTACAGCCCATAAAACCGTAAGGACATTGCAAGAGTCACTGGCAAGTCCATCCTGGAAAACGGACAAGGCAAACAAGCCCACAAAGGAGGCATGCAGTTTGTGCGCACTCGGTGAAGTAAGTTAAAAAATAATAATAATGAAAAGGATAAGAAGTAAGATAGAACAGGTGAAAGAGTTGCTAATAAAGCCAATTTCTGGGGACAGAAAGGATAAAAGGCAGAATACTTGGACATATGTGTGACAAGTGCACTTTATACTCTGCTCAAATAAATTAGAGGAACACTTTTTAATCAGAGTATAGTAACCTATAAGTCAAACATCTGGCCGCTGAGGCCACTGACTCTTCATCTCTTTTAGCTGATTTTTTACTGACTGACTTTCTACTGCTGGAGTTTTTCATTTGGCTTGGATCAACATCTCTTTTGATAGCATGGTAGGCTATCTGGAGGTTACAGAGGTTGCACAAGCAGTCCAACTCCTCTAGGATGGCACATCAATATGTACCGTCACATGAAGGTTTGCTGGGTCTCCCAGCACAGTTTAAAGCGCATGGAAGAGATTCCAGGAGACAAGCAGTTACTCCAAGAGAGCTGGAAAGGGCCGTAAAAGGTCCTTAAACCCTCAGCAGGATCGGTATCTGCTCCTTTGTGCAAGGAGGAACAGGGTGAGCACTGCCAGACCCTACAAAATGACCTGCAGCAGGCCACTATTGTGAATGTTTCTGACCAAACAACCAGAAACAGGCTCCATGAGGGTGGCCTGAGGGCCCGACGCCCTCTAGTGGGCCCTGTGCTTACTGCCCAGCACGTAGAGCCCGATTGGCATTTGCCATGGACCACTAGGTTTGGCATCTACGCCACTGGTGCCCTGTGCTCTTCCCCGATGAGAGAAGGTCAACCTAAGCACATGCGACAGACAGAAAAGGGTCTGGAGATGGCGTGGAGAACATTATGCTGCCTTCAACATCATTCTGCATGACCGCTTTGGTGGTGGGTCAGTGATGGTCTGGGGAAGCATATCCCTGGAAGGATGCACAGACCTCTACAGGTTAGATAATGGCACCCTGACTGCTATTAGGTATTGGGATAAAATCCTTGGACCCATTGTCAGAAACTCAGCTGGTGCAGTGGGACCTGGGTTCCTCCTGGTACACAACAATGGCTGACCTCATGTGGCTATAGTATGCATGCAGTTCCTGGAGGATGAAGGAATTGATACCATTGACCGGCCCCCACTTTCACCTGACCTAAACCCAAAAGAACACCTCTGGGACATTATGTTTAGGTCCATCGGGCGCCGCCATGCTGCTCCTCAGACTGTCCAGGAGCTCAGTGATGCCCTGGTCCAGATCGAGGAGGAGATCCCCCAGGACACCATCATTAGGAGCGTGCCCCGACTTTGCCGGGCATGCGTACAAGCACGTGGGGGCGACACAAACTACTGACAATCATTGGGAGTTGCTACAATGACATTTTGGCTAAATGGACCAGTCTGCTGCACTTTCATTTTTGGGGTGTCTTTGATTTTCCCCCCTCTATAGGGTGATTTTCATTTCTATCAAATTATGTGGCCTCATTTTGTTACTAATACATCCCCTACTTATCAGGAAAGATATTCAGTCCAAACTTGACTGAAACTGGGTTATGCCACCGTTGTGACTGCATGATGTATTATTGTCTTGACATGTCTCACCTACCTGGTAGATGAATTATTTTGGTAAATTGATGTGTACAGTACAGGCCAATGTGTTTTCTTCATGACTATTTACATTGTAGATTCAATGAAGGCATCAGAACTATGAATGACCACATGTGGAATTATGTACTTAAAAAAAATAACTCTAAATATGTCTTATATTTCAGATTCCAGTAGCCACCCTTTGCTCTTTTGATGGCGCTGCAAACCCTTGGTGTTTTCTCAATGAGCTTCATGAGGTAGTCACCTGAAATGGTCTTCACTTCACAGGTGGGCCTTGTCAGGGTTACCTAGTGGAATTTCGTGGCTTATTAATGGGGTTGACCATCAGTTGTGTTGTGCAGAAGTCAGGTTGACAACTGGTAGAATTCATATCATGGCAAGAACCAATCAGCTACGTACAGAGAAACAAGTGTCCATCACTACTTCAAGAAATGATGGTCATTTAGTCCGGAAAATTGCAAAAACCTTGAATGTGTTGCCAAGTGCATGAGAAGATGTGACCAAACTTTTGGCATGTACTGTATACCAATAGAGATTTGAACAACGTGGGGCAGATTGCATGAGAGTGATGTAGACTGAGATTTTACATTGATTGACAGCCTCCAAGCGGGCATCCTCCACCAGATTCCTGTACTGCTCCATGACGGACTCTAGTTCCCTCTCGTGGCTCAGTCTCTGTGCTTTCATTTCACTGTGTAGTCGCTGGATCTCAGCCCTCCCATTCTGATGATAGAAAGAAACTGAGATCCAGTACATTAAACAGTCGTGGCACGGTGTGGTTTATTTATTTCTGATATGCAGTGGTTACATTTTCACAGTTCAATGTTTATTACTGGTAACTCATTCATACCATACATTTAATACAAGTTGACACAATATTTTCTTTGCTTGCATTTCCTGTGGTTAAGAGTCACCATAGTTGGGAAAAAACCCATTAGGGAAACATGGAAAGATGGCTTATGCAGTGATTAAGAAGATTTTGACAAGTTTATAAATTGTAATAAGCTAATATACTGCAAGTAAAACAGACAAAAAACCTGTCAGTAAAGTACATGAATAATATAAAATCGGGTTTAAGTCATGGGTGCCCAGAGGTTTTTCACACACTGCAAATTGAAAATATTTATTTTTTTTTGTTAAAGAAACCATGAAAATAACTGCAAAAAAAATCCTCGATTTGATTGGGATGCACAAATTGAATAACCTCACAGTGGTAACAAACCGTGTGTTTAAAGTCCAGAGTGGCCAATTTAACATTTAGGACTCAAGTTGGAATTCACTAGAGTTGTAACGGTTCATTTAGCTTCAGCTTTAAGGTATATATATATAAATCACGCGTTGATGTTTGTCACATCGCCATGACTCCAACATAGAGAATGCAACCAACTGGATAACCTTTAATGGGATTGCAACCACTACAGAATTTGGTAAAAAGGAGAAATTACTGTAGTTTGGTCTTTCCCTTTCTTACCTCTGCTGTTCTTTCAATCTGTTTTCTTAGATCGGCCGTATTCCCCCTCAATGCCTCATTCTCCACTAGAACATGAGAATGAGAATTTGTGATACGGATACTATAACCTCGGTATCATCGGTGAGCCTGTGACAAACTCAAAACAAGTACCACCCAAAACAAAGTAAATACAAATCCTCTTTCACAAGTTTCTACAAATTTTTGAAAGGTAATGCATTAGTAATACTTCATTTAACAAATGTACCGGTGTTATTAGTCACCTCTGAGGTTGCACTGCTCTTGCAAAGTCTGCTGCAGGCTGTTTACGGTGACAAACAGAGCGTCTCTTTCTGAAAGGTGATCAAAGGCATATTTATTATACATGTTGGTTTATGCAATATGCAGAATCAAGTTTAACACGTTGCAAAGCGTGTATTAATATCATTTTACAACTACGTCTAATTTATTCAGACCGCTTTCAAGACATGCCTACTAAATATGTCAACTACAACTATATATCCGCACTAAAACACATCAGTTACCTGCAGAGGAATGTTTCATCAAAACTGTAAAAACTAAATACAAACGCAGGCAGTTGCAAACTCCTAATGTTGTCGGGCAGGGACAGTTGATGTCATTTATCAGAATGACCACAAGAGGGCGACACATACATACACACATTAGTGGTGGGAAGTTCGGATCATTTTACCGACTCAGATCTTTGAACCCCGTTCAGGAAAAAAAACAAATCTTTTTTCGAGTCATTTCGTTCATTTTAGCAAAATGTGATTCAAATGCAACATGTTTCTTCCCTATCACATCTACTGCTTACACAAACGTTAATCACACTACAAACAAGACAAAATTATAATGCCATAAAAAACTGAAAAGATTAATTCATTGTTTACCTGGGTATTTTGTCTATGAATCACTCACCTCACCTCGGTGTCCCTTTTTGAGTCGTTCGTTCATTACGTGACAGCGCCATGCGAGCTTAACCTATGCTGACTGAGCCGGATAGCGAATTGATTAGTTCACCCGAGTCTTCGGGTTTGAGTCATTCGCTCATCACGTGACAGCCCCATAAACCTAACCTATGCTGCATGAGCCGGAAAGAGAATTGATTAGCTCATCACTCGTGTCTGCGGGTTTTGAGTCGTTCGTTCGTGATTCCACTACGGAACAGATAGGATGTTACGCAAATGCGCATGCGCGACTGAACGAATCACTCCCCGAGACGATTCGTTCATACTGACCCGCATACATACGTATACAGTACATTATGAGTTAATAGTCATCACTACGACAATGAAACATGAAAAACACTAAACAACGGATACATGAATAACGGCATTACGAATAACCAGCACGAACTCACCTTCAATCAAACGTTTCTCTTTGCTCTCACAGAACTGGGCAAGTCTATCGGCGTCGGCTAGCTTGGTCTGCAGCAGGTTGTTCCGAGCATGAGCTTCGGTCACATTCTGTTCGGAAGAGGGTTCCAGCGTGACGTGACAAGATGGCCGCCAGTTTCGCCACGGACGTTCCAAGAGGGTGCCGCCGGATCCCGGTCGGCTTCACGTTGTGTGTTCAAAGTTACACATTACCTGCTCGACGACGGCGAACTGCTTCACCAACGCGTCAAGATCGACGCGGTTGAACTTTGACATCCCGGAAACACAAAGCTCGGAGGGGACGGCGGACAAAATTGGCGGTTTGAGAGCCGAGTTCCGTTTCCTGACCTGAGCAAAAGGGCGGGAGGATCGAGCCGAATGTCGACAACACAGCAGTATCGGCGCCAAGTTGATACTATTTCTATTTCCTGGTGTAAAAAATATATACAGTTATATAATATGTATTATTCCGTTGTGTTCCATTGTTAAATTGTACACAAAGAAGTTTGTTGACAAAACAATGTTTTCGGGAGGGGACGCTGATATTTATTATGCATTTTTACATTTTGTTTGTAAGGCTGTAGAACTTCTATACACAGGAACACCATCATTTTTCCAGTTATTCATTGAAACTCGAGTGGTTCAAATCCAGTGAATAGCTTGAAATGATACAAAGGCAAGTGGTGAAGTGCTAGAGGTTTAAACAAAAAAAAAGCAAGGTACCCAAAACTGAAAAACAATGTATGTTTATGTTCAGAATGGCACAAAATGGGCTGGGTCAACAATTTACGGCTGTTCTGCAGAAACAGAGGTGGATCAAGCATCGGCAGTTGGTGTTACCGATTCCTATGTGGGGGTTGCAGGTTCTGGAGAACTTACTGTCTGCACAAAACCAGATTGGAACACACTGTGGTACCCTTGTGAGCGTCACCTGAACATCTTTGAACTAGAGAAAGGAATGGTTGCTCCCAAAATGGCAAGAAAAAATGAACAATGGCAGACCATGTTCTTCCTCCAGGAAATGTGAAGTGTTCTAAAAGGGTTTGACCAGGACTGTGCATATTTACAAAGTCAAAAGTTTATAACGATGCGTTGTTTTATTATTAGTAGCGCTATTTCAGTTTTGCCCTTTGGCACCATTTTTGCCGAGTTATTTTGATTTATTCGATTACTAGAATGTGCGAGAGCCGATAAAAACCCACAACGGACACCCTTGGTCTAAATCTTGGCCCCGTGTTGCATAAAACTACATCAAGTGGAAAACGGAAAGGCTAGGAGCTTCACTGTTGCGTTACCATTTGTATGGCATCATTTGAATAATAATGGATTATTCTCCTGATGCAGTGATATCAGTGATTTGACAACATAGTAATAAGGAATCCCTTGCATATTCAACCCATGAGTCACACGCAAGGTCCGAGGGTGTCGAGGTGGCGGCGGGACAAGCTTAAGCTTCTATTTTCGGTGAGCCGACATTCAACACTGACACCAGCCATCAATCCTTACGACCGATTTAGAAATCCGTCTCTGCTGTTGTCGGACCTTTGAAGAGATCGCTACGGTGCAATGCTTCCCAAAAGGTCAACGGTCAAGTAACTGTCCGGCGCGGGCGCGGCCTTCGCTACCGAATTTGGTGTCAGCATCAAGCTGTTTTTCCTGCCAACATCCTCCACTAGCGTATAGACTGGCGCGGGCGGAAGCGAGGAAGTGGGATCTGAGTGCGATTCCTGGCAAGGCCGGTGGTAGTCCACCGGTGAGGAACACGGGACGGAACTCAAGTCTCCTCCAGTCGAGCACAGGTCATTCACGCTCACCGCGGGCAAGGATGAGCTCATTTTCCTTGCGTTGATCTCTGAGGTGTAACCACTGCGGTCGGTGGACACCAGGAGCCTCAACGCCTTCCGGTCTTCCTTGTTTTCTGTGGTGTCTTTGGCCGGGTTTTTCTCCGCCTCTTCCTCAGGGGCCAGCAGAACCTTGCCAGACGCCTTCACCTCACTCACCTGTGTGTACAAAGCCTCCCTGACCGGGGCTCCTTCAGGAGGATCTCCCGCTGCCGTGCTTTGGCTTGCCGAGCCGGGTCTTGCAGCAGCCTGTTCCTTATTGCGGACTGGGTTTGGGATGAGAGGGTGGAAATGCGCCGTTTCCGCGTCACCGGCGAGGTCCGGGTCACAGCAGCTGGCATGACCCGAGTCGTCGTCACGGAAACCGATGGAAAGATGAGAACAGTTGGAGAACAAGGAGCGATCCACGAGGCAGTCCGTGTCCAGGTTTGCCAGTCTGTCGTTCTGTTCCTCAATATCCAGGTCGATGAATTCCACCCACGGGTCGTTGGTGTACAGCTCTGGTCTCAGGTCAGGCGGGGAACCCAAGATGGACGTCAACTCCTTCAGCTTTCCTTTCTGTGAGAGGAAAGACAAATGTGGTTTAATAACCTTCTAGCAGGGCTTCCATGAAGGCTCGCATACTGAAACATCTAAAAATGCATTTTTATATCTTAACGTAGGTAAAAATATGAAACAAAAAAAATTAAGATTCGTTTTTTGGAAAAAATTCATACAAATTGTTTCTTACATTTTTTTGTCAAAAATGATTTTCTTCTCATTTTTGTTTTGTAAAAATATATTTCATTTTTCTTTTTTGTGTTAATTTTATTTCTACACTGTGCCGCGGGCCAATAAAAAACAAGCCCTGGGTTGCACTTTGGACATCCCTACCGTGCGTGCAGGACTACTTTTTTCATAGTTGGCTGCTCTTAATATGAAAGTTTAAATGCCGTGAACTGTGTGTGAGTCGTTGCAGTTCTTTAGAGTCATGTTGCTTATATACACTATATGTACAGTACCTTTATAGTTACAGTATATAGTTTGTAGTGACTTATAGAGCAAAATATGTAATTGAATATGTTAATAACATGTAATGCAATGTGGAATGAGATTGGGAGTTTGGTGAACTTGCTGGCTTGTTATGTTAATTTAGCCTAATTAGTCTTCACACTATTATTAGGTATCTAATTACGTTACGTTAACATACCGGATACCTGCTCAGCCCGGTGTTCTGTGTGTTATTGTGTAGTTGAATAGCTTCCACACGAAAGGTCCATTTTTGGTCTTGGATTTTGTGAAGTACTTTGCATCACGTTTACTCACGACTTACGATCTCACTGCAAGTTGTGATGACGGTGAAGCATAAAGACATAAATGTAAAAATGGTTGTCCTTTCTGGCGATGTAAGCCGTGCGATGCATCCTAATTATCACATAAATTACTACCGACTTAGGAGGATTTGGGGTTTTTTTCTGCGTGAAAATCAGTTATTTTCCAAATTGAAAAGAAATCAATAAATAAAAGTTGATTTTTTTTTGGGGGGGGGGGACAAAAATGGACAATTTGGCAGGGATTTCAAAGCTGAATCATGAATAGGGCGTGATCCACCGCATTTCAATCGGGTGTTCAAAGTGTGGCTAAGGGGCCGTTTTGTTAAGGACTATTGTAGAAATAAAGTTTCTGAGGAAAAAAAGCACAATGCAAAGAAAAGAGCTGACATGATGACACTTTTTTTCCTTGAAAAATGCATGGTTTTTTTAGCCTTTTTACAAAATTAAAAAAATATTTGATAAAAATATCAAAGTGGCCCCAGCCGTCCTTTTCCTATTTTTCCCATCCATTTTTCTGCGTGCAGTCCCTGGTGGAAAAGGTCTGGACACCCCCTTGGGTAGGGAACGCTCATCTGGCCTCACAGATATTGCTAAGAACAGTTTTTGGCAGAAGGGACTTTGACTACATTACATCATTACCAAAAGTAATTCATTCTTGGCACCATTTCCCACCTAATTGAAAATATTACAAAACAGGTTGGCGTGTGACAACATACAGTCTGTCTTAATCTCGCAATTATCTTGACTGTACGCTTCGGACTAATACTTCCCGAAAATATGGCAGTTCTGTCAAGATCAAACACAAACGGGTACCTTGAGTAGCTCAGAGTCAATTCCTCTTATTTTAGGTCCAGGCACAGGTGGCAGAAGAATTATCATCAACCTTAAGCAAGCAAAAGAGGACACTGTGACACGGAAAATGCACTTCACGGACGACAGGAAAATCCGTGTTGGGATGCTTGCTGGATGCTGTTGTAGGAGTGACAAAAACAAACAAAAATCACGTACTTTTCCTGCTTTGAAACGAGCACCACCAATAGGATGGCCGCTAAGCACAAGGTGCCGAAGATCAGAATAGACACCAAAGGCACTCGGGACGCTGTAGGACAAAAAAGCACACACACAGAAAAAAACGATGCTCAAAAATGCACTTTTCCCCTCAGGCGGGTCGTTTTTTGACCTCCTGGTGCATGAAGAAGCTTCACTGTATGGTGACTCCCCACGGAACCACATGGCTTTCAGTATATGAAAAATGTTGGCGGCATAAAACCTAATAGCATTTTTCGTCACAAACAACAGCAATTTTCCTATACTGTACAGCCTGCTTGCATTTCAGGACTTATAGTGGTAAGGATGGTTCCTTACCTGCTGCTGAAAGTTTTTACCTTCGGCTGGAACGTGGACGAATATCGAGTCACCGAACTCTCCAAACTCCTTCCCACCGTGACTTTTACAGCGGACTCGAACTTCGTAGTTGCTATTACTTTGGAGTCCAAACAAGGAGCGATGTGTGCTTTTTACAAGCTCGGCCTGTGGGCAACAGAATCATCAAAAAATCGAGTTGTAAATCCTGTGGCACAAAAACGAGAGGAAGACTTTGAAAACACATCAGATCTAAGCGGGGATATCTTTCCTGATAAAAAGTAGTAACAAAACGATGCCACATCATTGGATAGAAATGAAAATCATCACCCTATAAAATAGGGGAAAAAAGACAAAACCCCCCAAATTAAAGAATGGACCTAAACATAAAGTCCCAGAGGTGTTCTTTTGGGTTTAGGTCAGGTGAAAGTGGGGGCCGGTCAATGGTATCACTTCCTTCATCCTCCAGGAACTGCATGCATACTCTAGCCACATGAGGTCGGGCATCATCGTGGACCAGGAGGAACCCAGGTCCCACTGCACCAGCTGAGTTTCTGACAATGGGTCCAAGGATTTGATCCCAATACCTAATAGCAGTCAGGGTGCCATTATCTAACCTGTAGAGGTCTGTGCATCCTTCCAGGGATATGCCTCCCCAGACCATCACTGACCCACCACCAAAGCGGTCATGCAGAATGATGTTGAAGGCAGCATAACCTTCTCCACGCCATCTCCAGACCCTTTCACGTCTGTCGCATGTGCTCAGGTTGAACTTTCTCTCATCGGGGAAGAGAACAGGGCACCAGTGGCGTAGTTGCCAAATTCTGGTGGTCCATGGCAAATGCCAATCGGGCTTTACGGTGCTGGGCAGTGAGCACAGGGCCCACTACAGGGCGTCAGGCCCTCAGGCCACCCTCATGGAGCCGGTTTCTGGTTGTTTGGTCAGAAACATTCACACCAGTGGCCTGCTGGAGGTCTTTTTGTAGGGTCTGGCAGTGCTCACCCTGTTCCTCCTTGCACAAAGGAGCAGATATCGATAGGACAGGTTAGATAAAGGCACCTTGACTTTTTCTCATTAGGTTCCAGCTCTCTTAATATTCCTGACTTTGTTATTGTTAGAATAAATGTCAGAATCGTCCATGCATGTGTTAAATCATATATTTCAAATACCCGGTGGGCCAAGAAAAAAGTCTAATTAATTAGGTGTGTGGTAGAATCCAAGTCACTTTGCACTGACCCGGAGGTCCGTGTGCGTGTTTGAATGCCATGTAACTGCTGTCGTTTCATGTCGTTATGAGGCTGACGTATATACACACACACACACACACACACAGACACACACACACACAAGGCCACTGTTGACATAACCTGGCCCACTTTCAAAGAAACGATCCCTTTGGGTCTCAAATGTTATGTTGCGAAAAGCGGCCATGTATTGTTTGTCAAAGCCCACTTAAGCGGGTCCTTTTTAGTAATGAGGAAAACATGGACCCGGCTTCGATGAGTTGCTCCACACAGACGGATTGGCAGCATAAAAAAGACCGACTTCTGCAGGTTCTGCAAGTCGTGAAGGCGTTGGCAGACGCAAAACTGAAACTCACCATTTTTTTTGTGTGATTTTGAGCATAGACATTTGGTTTTGGGGACTTTTGAACCTACAGCAGTTTGTTGACATCGTTTTCCTCCATTTGTACGAACTCCATCCATCCATCCATTTTCCTCCGCTTATCCGGGTCCGGGTCGCGGGGGCAGCAGCTTCAGTAGGGAAGTCCAGACTTCCCGGTCCCCGGCGACCTCTTCCAGCTCCATCGGGAGGACACCAAGGCGTTCCCAGGCCAGCTGTGAGACATAGTCCCTCCAGCGTGTCCTAGGTCTTCCCGGGGGCCTTCTCCCGACTGGGCATGCCCGAAACACCTCACCAGGGAGGCGCCCGGGAGGCATCCGGACTAGATGCCCGAGCCACCTCAACTGGCTCCTCTCGATGTGAAGGAGCAGCGGCTCTACTCTGAGCTCCTCCCGGATGGCCGAGCTCCTCACCCTATCTCTTAGGGTGAGTCCAGCCACCCTACGAAGGAAACTCATTTCCGCCGCTTGTATCCGCGATCTCATTCTTTCGGTCATGACCCATAACTCATGACCATAGGTGAGGGTGGGAACGTAGATCGATCGGTAAACAGAGAGCTTTGCCTTCCGGCTCAGCTCTCTCTTCACCACGACGGTCCGGTACAGCGACCGCATTACTGCAGATGCTGCACCGATCCGTCTGTCGATCTCACGCTCCAACCTTCCCTCACTCGTGAACAAGAACCCGAGATACTTGAACTCCTCCACCTGAGGCAAGACCTCACTCCCAACCCGGAGGGTACAGTCCACCCGTTTCCGACTGAGAACCATGGCCTCGGATTTGGAGGTGCTGAGTCTCATCCCAGAAGCTTCACACTCAGCTGCAAACCGCTCCAGTAAACGCTGAAGGTCACAGCCTGATGAGGCCATAAGGACCACATCGTCTGCAAATAGCAGAGACGAGATCCTAAGGTCACCAAGCTGGACTCCCTCAACACCTTGACTGCGCCTAGAAATTCTGTCCATGAAGATTATGAACAGAATCGGTGACAAAGGGCAGCCTTGGCGGAGGCCAACGTTCACCGGAAACAAGCTCGACTTACTGCTGGCAATGCGAACCAGGCTCCTGCTTCGATTGTACAAGGACCGAATGGCACGTAGAAGCGGACCATCAATCCCGTACTCCCGGAGCACCCCCCACAGGACACCACGAGGGACACGGTCGAATGCCTTTTCCAGGTCTACAAAGCACATGTAGACTGGTTGGGCAAACTCCCACATACCCTCGAGTACCCTTGCAAGGGTGTAGAGCTGGTCCAGTGTTCCGCGACCGGGACGAAAACCACATTGCAGCTCCTCTAACCGAGGTTCGACTAACGGTCGTACCCTTCTCTCCAGCACCCTGGAGTAGACTTTCCCAGGAAGGCTGAGGAGTGTGATCCCCCTATAGTTGGAACACACCCTCCGGTCACCCTTTTTAAAAATGGGGACCACCACCCCGGTCTGCCAGTCCAGAGGTACTGTTCCTGACTTCCATGCAATGTTGTAGAGGCGTGTCAACCAACACAGTCCTCCAACATCCAGAGCCTTGAGAAATTCTGAGCGGAACTCGTCTACCCCCGGAGCCTTGCCACTGGGGAGTGATTTGACTACCCCAATTACCTCAGCCACGGTGATAGAACTGTCCACGTACGTATCCTCAGACTCTGCTTCCTCTATGGAAGGCATGTCAGTGGGATTGAGAA
>QODF01000112.1:330855-340713 GCA_024372805.1 Oostethus manadensis
TGCTCTTCATTGAAAGCTACACAATCGCGGCCGCACCTTCTACGTAGGCAGCCTCTCGTTCCCACTCGGAGCAAGACTGACATTCCTAGATCCTGTTTTACAGGCTCCTGAAGGAGTCAGTCGGTGTCTTGCTGAGGTTATGCACACTGACTTGCTGAACTGCAGCCCCCCACCCCCGCCCCAAACACTTGCCTTTTTCTGGCGGGAGGCGAGTCAATCATTTACTCGGCTGCAGTACATTAGTCTTTGTGTAAACTGCCTGAGGGTAAAAATGCCAATTAGCATCTGTTAGACGTTGCTGTAACGCCTGCTCATTCCGTCCTGGGAATAGAACCATTAAAAGAAATGATGACGGGCCCAAAATGTGGAAGACATGAGATGGAAGCGTCTGGCTGTGACATTTCTTACATGCACCGAAAGGTCCGTAGACCACAAAAAGTGGTCCATGGACACACACGCACGTTTTCCTGGAATGCTTGCGAGAGAAAAAGGTTGTGCCGCGCCACAGCAACGGGGTGACTGGTAATGATGGTAAACTTGAGCGAGCGTTCATTACCAGCAGCCTCTCCTGTTTGCATTTCTGCGAAAGCAGCAGCCAAGTCCGGCATTTCGGAGGGGAATGAGAACACGAGAGCGTGCAGCCAGAGTTCGAAGAACTCTGAACACGGGAGCCGGGAGGCAGCAGCACAGATGATTGATAGGCCTGCCTGGCTCCACGGTTTCGGGGAAGGGGTGTCGGAGGGTAAAAATAAATCTGTTTACTATATGATAACCTACTCCTTGGAAAAATGCTGAGCTCGGGATTTAGGGAAAAAGCAATGAGACCCTGAGTTCTGTACGCCACGCTTGCGGCCACCACACCCCTTTTTCATTTACAGGGTTGGTGTTCAATTGTTTAGGTTGGCCGGGGTTCAATTCTACACATTCTGTCTTTACCTGAACCCACCCTCCCACAGTCCAAAGAGATAATGGGAATTATTGCATGAATTAGATTGTGTTTGACTGTCGAAGGGTCGGACTAGGGATGCTCGATAACTGCTTTTTATTCATATCCGGTGCACCGACATTAACCGGCACTTTATTACTGATACCGATACCGGGAGCAGCTAAGGTCCGATATTGATTTTATTTTTTGGGCCAGTATCCGATATGCCAATATTGTCCTACTCTCAAGTTCCGATGTTGGTATCAAGCGATACCTGCTGTGGGATTAACAGATATCTGTTGCGACACGGAATGGGCCATTAGCTTCTCGACGTGGTCGTAAACAAAAGCACGGCTCAGCTTCTCGCCGGTGGATCCGCCGCCTTGCGTGAACATCTGCAAATTGTCTTTGCGCACCTTGGAGGAGCACATCCTGAAAATAGTGTCAAGCTGCAAACTCAGACGACTGCATTCCTTTGTTGGCCAATCCCTGCCCGGGAACACGAGACCGGACTTGCCATCTGTTCACACTTCTTAAAGCCACAAAAGGCATTTCTGAGACAACAATACCCTTTGACAACTTTTCTTATTAGAGTTATTTCTCTAAAGCCACAACCTTGAAGCAGAAACGTGTATTCATACCCCACCCCCCCACCGAAAAAACAGAAACAAAGCATCCTCCTCCACTTTCCCTCTTCCCCCTGAGGTACTGACTTGTAGTAGATTACAGGCATCTTCGTATTGAACAAAGTACAAGACAATCCTGAACATCATCATAGAACTTCCCACAAAACGGGCCAAAGGGGCAACACGTTACAGCTCGGTGAGGGTCTGGATAAAGGTGCAAATGCAGGAATTATTTTCCACCAATGTAAGTCAAATTCCATTTCCTGTACATGCGGATGGCTGGAGGTTGAGTCTGGGTTATACAGAAGGTCTGGAATCACAAGGCATGTTGTTAGCCGGCATCACTCCCATTCCGTGGAGTGCTCCCAGCATGCCTTGCGGTACTTGTTTTGTACAAAACTGCTAAAGTTACATGTTTATTTTTGTATCATAATTGTTGCAAATTATTCCCCATAGCAGTGGTAGTGCTAGCCCACTGTGTGTTTACGTACCAGTTACATGTTGTTGCCGTTTTTGCGTTGGCGCCATGATAGTTGAGAGTTCCGCCTAGTAACTCGCGTCTGTTCATGTCCCTGAACCGGGACTGGAGGTTCGGCTTTGGCTTGTGTTTGCCCTCCTAGCAAGTGCACGTGCGCTCATCATTGACTCGAGCAAATTGCGGGCAGCAAGTTTGAGATCCCAGATTGAAGACAGTATGGCATCGATGAAAGCACCAAAGCCTTCGAATCGTAGTGGCACCACCTGTAGACGCTGTGTAGTCACTCGACATCTTCTCAAATGTCACTCTTGCTAAGAATTCAGCCTTGGGGGATTTAAAGACGTAAAGGAAAAACCGGAGCACCACCATCACAAGGGGAAAGCTCCTGCATTCGAATCACTTCCATAACGTGACAGTGTTAGGTAACAAGATGAATCACAGGATGCCCGGACAAGAACGGTCAATGGAGACCTAATTTATAGCAGGGGGGAACACAACACCCCAGCTTTTCCTCTGCCTCAGATGGTGGTTGCAAACAGGAGGCGCTACACGTTAAACAGCCTGCCATTGTTAGAGTGGAGTACTCTATGTTCTGCAGAATTCCTGGGAAGCCACTTCCCCAGAAATCTGCAGGCTGCTCTCCGCGTGGAGGGCTTGGCAGTTGCGCAACACATTGTCACACCAACTGTCCGAGCCCGGATTGCTCTGTGATATTCTGGATTAAAGTTGTCTTGCAGCCTATGAAGGTTTAAAAAAAACAGCAACAACATACCACTGTCGGTGGCGGATTCCAGCACCGGCACAGTGAGGCAGCTCAGGAAAAGGAAGAGAACAGCCGTCATGATGTTGAACTGTGGAGGAATCATATGGCGTGTTAGTGTTAGATTCCCAGTGCAGTCCACGTATCTGAACCCACGCGGTACGGCCCACCTCCGCCGACAAGACAAGGACGGTCACTTCAAACAGAAGAGACAACAACACCAACAAAAAAGGCACACACTCACAGCAGTGGACCTTGCATGCGTTTCACATTAAAAGCTTGAATATACGAACGGCTTAGATTGAATTCACAACAACAACGTGGCCTGTTTTAACACATTTTACACGAAACATTGGACGTTATGGAGGTTCCCCGCTCAAGATCTTCATCAGTTAGATTGCACTAGGCCCGCAAAACCACGAAATATGAGCTGCCAACGACGCACCGCCGTCGTCATTTGGTAGGTTTGGTGATACGGAAGGTCTGAGGAGTAAGGGCTGGCGATGAAACTTTACAAGGTGGTAACAGTTGGAATGTTTGCTCCTGGATTCTGGCTGAGCCGACCCGATGGAGATGTGCCTCCTTCCCAGCAACAACAACAACAACAACAAAAAGCAGATGACGAGCTCGTAAACCCGCCGAGGCCCACTTAACTGAGGTTTTGCACATAAGTTAATGTCTCCGGCGACAGTGTCACATGTTAGTGCAGGGGTAGGCAAACTGCGGCCCGCGGGTCACATTGGGCCCGCCGAGTGTCCTAACCCGGCCCACCGAGCATTCGTAAATTCCTTTTGTCAAACCTTTACCATGGAAACTGTAGCCAGCAGCACAACATCCAAACAAGACAACAGGTTCACGCGTTTTATTAGAGCTTTTTTTTTAGATATTATTGTGCCAGTTTTGATATCTTCGTTTTCAGATAATTGCCTGTTGTGCCTCTCACCAAAATACCACTACTGACACCTAGTGACCAGTGTGGAATACTACATTTCATCAATGTCTGAATGCATCTTCTGGATGCTTTATATTTGTTTTTTAGTTCAACTAGCCCTTTTCATGCTTGAAAATGCTACATTTAGCAAATGCATTTTTTTTTCTGTATGTTTGACTGATAATAGTCTGTCATTTCCTACAGCATGCCGCCTCATCCTCATTCGTGTGGTGGGGCTAAACTGGAACCTACTATCCCAGCTCACTTTGGGCAGGGGGTTTGGTACACCCTCGACTGATATTTTGGAAATAACTGCAAACTGATAACTTGGAACCAGGCATTTATTTCTGATTTATTTCTGATTTTACTGTTATTTTATACTACATAGTCTGTATTTATTCATTCAGTTGACAATGTTTCTGTCAGCATTCCCGTTTGTAAATATGATTTCATCATTCAAGAGGCTATCTAGTTATTATGACACATTCTTTATTATTTTTAGAATGTTAGTTGCAGCCCTTAATGAAACTAGGGCTGCAACTAACGATTACTTTCATACTCGATTAATCGGCCGATTAGTTTTTCGATTCATCGATTAATCGGATTAAAAAAATGCATTTTTAATTTTCCCCTCTCTGCAGTAATCCGATAAGAATGCAGGAATGGACTTTTTCCCGCCAAAAATTATAGGAAAGAGGACAAAGAAGGGGAAGTTCTCAGTCACCGAAATTGAAGTAGCGAAATACGAACCATCAACTGACAAACATCACAAGCACTCTGCTGCAAACCAGCAGGTCTCCGACAGAAACTGCTGCATGTGCATCAGAAATAAACAAATAGGAGATAAAGCAACTTTGCTGTGCGGTGGCTAGTTTGTGATGCCCGTAGCAAGATGATGGCTACATATTTGGAGTTTCCCTGTTCTACCAGTAGCTTTTGTGTGCACGCATGGTAATGGTAATGGTAATGGTATTGGTGAGAGTGCAGAAATGTAGGCGTTGTCCTAAGCACAAGTACAGTTATGGGATTTACTCTGCTTTATAGGTATGGGAATGCTTTCACACACGCTCCAAGCACGCATCTCTGCACTGGTTTGCCTTGCAAGATGTCAGAACGAGGCGAAAATTTGGATAGCTCCTTTCCAAAGTCAAAGCGTGTGTCTTGTTTTGCCTGAAAACAGCGAGATAACACGTCTGCTTTCATGGATGACTAAGGAAATTCAGAAATAATTACATTTGAGAGGCTAAAGTCAGGTTATGTAGATGAAACGATTAATCGATTACCAAAATAGCCGGATCAGCGATTAATCATCGATTAATCATTGAATAATCACGGCGGCTCTAAATGAAGCATACATGATCTTCCACAATTCTCACTACAATGTGTCAGCTTGGGCATTGCTATGATATGTTATTTGCTGCAGTCCCTCATTTCTGGTCTGTCTACATCTCCAGTTAGTTCTCCCAAAGGCCAGGCGGGGATTTTGCCACGTCCCCATAGAAATGTAAACAAGAGTTGCAACTTGCCAGCTTCAAACACTTCATCCCTTAGCTGTCTGCTTCTGCCTGCAGTCTAGATGGTCACAAACGCCCAGAGAGGAAGGTCCGAGTCGGACTCCCGCTACTCACCGCTGAGACGCGCAAAGCCAGCGTCCCCGCCCGCTCGCTTCCATGGACTTTCCTCTTCAGCTGCGGGACAACTTCCTCAAACGCATCGGGGAACACCTCGACTCACAGCCGGGGCCGTCCACGCCGTAGAAAAGCTGCAAGCAGCCGCTTTTTTCCACTCGGCTCTGCTCCGATCGCTTCCACAAGCGGATTGGAGGGGGAGCGCGCCCCCTGTCGGTGGAATTTGGGAACTTCATGACAAGCAGAGAAGGAAGTGGCTCCCAAGAGGGGGCACTGGAGATGTGGTCTGGGGTGAAAATGCTATTTTGTCAGAGAAAAGGTCCTTGGACTATTTTATGAAGTGGAACTGAATGGACTTTATTCTTTGAACAAGACATTTTCCATTAAAATAAATTATTTACAATTCCATTTGAAATGTTCAGTCATACACTGCTCCAGAAAATGAGAGGAAGACTTTGAAAACACATCAGATCTACACGAGGGGGGGGGATCTTGAATATCTTTCCTGATAATAAGTAGAGGATGTATTAGTAACAAAATGATGCCACATAATTTGATAGAAATGAAAATAATCACCCTATAGAGGGGCAACAATGAGACAGACCCCAAAACAGGAATGCCTTTCCAGGCTGACTCTTCATCTCTTTTGGCTGATTTTTTACTGACTCACTTTCTACTGCTGGAGTTTTTCCTTTGGCTTGGATCAGCATCTCGGTGCGCTACCTGGACGCTACAGAGCTTGCACAAGTAGTCCAACTCCTCCAGGATGGCACATCAATATGTACCGTCACATGAAGGTTTGCTGGGTCTCCCAGCACAGTCTCAAGAGATTCCAGGAGACAGGTAGTTACTTACGTAAAAGGTCCTTAAACCCTCAGCAGGATCGGTATCTGCTCCTTTGTGCAAGGAGGAACAGGATGAACACTGCCAGAGCCCTACAAAAAGACCTCCAGCAGGCCACTGGTGTGAATGTTTCTGACCAAACAACCAGAAACAGGCTCCATGAGGATGGATTGAGGGCCCGACGCCCTGTAGTGGGCCCTGTGCTCACTGCCCAGCATCGTAGAGCCTGATTGGCTTTTGCCATGGACCACCAGAATTTGGCAAATACGCCACTGGTGCCCTGTTCTCTTCCCCGATGAGAGAAAGTTCAACCTGAGCACATGCGACAGACGTGAAAGGGTCTGGAGATGGCGTGGAGAACGTTATGCTGCCTTCAACATCATTCAGCATGACCGCTTTGGTGGTGGGTCAGTAATGGTCTGGGGAGGCATATCCCTGGAAGGATGCACAGACCTCTACAGGTTAGATAATGGCACCCTGACTGCTATTAGGTATTGGGATAAAATCCTTGGACCCATTGTCAGAACCTCAGCTGGTGCAGTGGGACCTGGGTTCCTCTTGGTCCACGACGATGCCCGACCTCATGTGGCTAGAGTATGCAGGCAATTCCTGGAGGATGAAGGAATTGTATTTTATTGACTGGCCCCCACTTTCACCTGACCTAAACCCAAAAGAACTAAATGGCTAAATGGACCAGTCTGCTGCACTTTCATTTTTGGGGTGTCTATGATTTCTCCCTCTATAGGGCGATTATTTTCATTTCTATCAAATTATGTGGCCTCATTTTGTTACTAATACATCCCATACTTATTGTCAGGAAAGATATTCAAGATCTTGCCCTGCAATTGCTGGCGACCAGTCCAGAGTGTACCCCGCCTGTCGCCCAAAGCCAGCTGGGATAGGCTCCTGCATACCCGTGACCCTAATGAGGACAAGCGGTATAGAAAATGAATGAATGAATATTCAAGATCAACCCCCCCATTTAGATCTGATGTGTTTTCAAAGTCTTCATCTCATTTTTTGGAGCAGTGTATTATGAATAATACTGCACATTCATACTAGCTGGGTATTCTGATGCTCTATTCTGATTAAACACTCAAACTGTACCTAAAAGCACAAGAAGTGATTGGAGAAAAATAATATTTGCTCCCCTGCTGAACCTTTTACGGTATGTCTATTGTATATATTTTCAAAAACAAAAATAAATAAAGTTTATAAATGAATTTGTATTTGCATTTAGCAACACAACTTTATTAGAACCCAAACAGAGGGAACCATCATTTGATAATGATGTTATGTGCACAGAGCTTTATCCATAATTACGTTATTTTATATGTACTTTTATAAAAAGAACACTTCAGGAACACCGCATACAACAGATATTGATTATGTTGCATCTTATCCAAAGATAAGATTGTGTTTGAAGAAGACATGCTTGTTAGTCTCCAAGAGTGGAACGTCAAAAGAAACCCCAACCACAGTGTGTCTGAGATACCGCAGTCCAAGTAACAAGTAAACAACATGTCAGTGGAAGGAACGATTTGTGGCGTAACCTCGCCACCCTCGCATACTCCACATAGCACACTTGCAGAGACGCATGCAGACACTTCTTTGAAAGGCTTCTTCCACTGCCAAAAAAGCCAAATGTCCCAGTTAATGTGCCAACAAAACAAGTCAGAAGGTCTTCTATGGAGATATTAGTATAAACATTTCTTCAAAAACAGGCACCTTTGCCCTCGTAATTTCATCTCGTACATATACTGTATATACTGTACGTATGCTGTGTTGTTCAGTAGAGACCTGCCATGCTGACCCATGCTTGCGTTCCAGCAGCATCCCAGGCAAAGGCTGAAGAAGCAGGCTTATGCTACGCATACATTGCACGATGACTGATTCATTCATGTCGATAAACCTAAAAATGGCCATTTTCAGTACTGTAAACCCTATGATATGCCCTGCGTTGCATTTTCAAAAACAATTACGGGCGCGCAGTCTACTCACAAAAAGTGCAGTTGCACAACATCACGTATTGTCAAAGCATCGTCTTCCTGGAAAATGTTGAACCGACTAGTGAGATCGTGTCCTGCGCTCGGATTGCAGTTCTTCTTTTCCCTGCCACTCCCTGCTTCAGGTAACATTTCATGCAAAATGAAATAATTGACCCTGTGAAGCAGAGAAAAGAAATGCAAGCACATGTTTACCCGGCAACTGTAGCAAACTTTACCCAGTAGGATGTTCTGACCTTTGTCCTGTTGCAGCGCATACTTGCTCGGAATAAACAATGGTTACGCAACAACACAGAAGACTCTGACAGAAAGCAGAATGTGTATTTGGTGTGTTTTATGAAAGATGAAAACATTAGCGGGATTTGACTTTGGATAGGATGTGATGTTTTAACAATGGCGTTTACCAGAAATGGAGGCGAAGGTGAAGCCTTGGCAGGAACGCAGTTCGACTCTGTACTCCGTGTGTACTCGGGCCCCCGAAATCACAGATGAGACTTTCCCCGTTTGGGGGGAAATTCCAGGATACGGATGTGTGTTGAGCAATCGCTCTCTGCTGGTCATACCACACGGATGCGTGTTACAGAGCTGGACAAGACAAGGGCACCATGAAGGTAAATCCCTAAAATGCTCGTTAGTCTGATTTGTTGTGCTTTCCAACGCCATACTACGTGTCGTTTGCGGTACTTTTCCACCGAAGCTAAAACAAGAGCATTTCTGCCTAGTTTGGGAAAATATGTCCAATGTGTCACTGCTATTTTGAAATTCATTTAGAAGGAATTTGTTATTGTTGTATGTTTACAGATGGCTGCAGCTTTGTCTCCCTTGGCTTTGCTGCTTGTGTTTCTTTTTCCAGTTGGGTAAGTGAGAAGGTACCGTGCAAGCTTTGGGGGATGCAGATGAAATCTACACCACAATATGGTCTTGAATTACTTTGTCTGTCTTAGCTGTCTGCAGCCGGTCAACTGCAGATGGGGGCCCTACAGAGAGTGGTCTGAGTGCGATGGTTGCACCAGAACAAAGGTAACACACACACCCCATACAGGATGGCACATGTAGCTAGTTCTGTGTCATAAACTTCACCTTGACTACTTAATAAATATTTCCAATTCCAAAGGAACCCTAATTTGAACAGGCAATCATTATGATCACAGCACATTGATCCACAGCACAGAAGCAGCACTTGAACGACCATTCCACCCAATTGGCATCCCGCAGGATTCTGCGCTAGGACCTGTATTGTTCAGCCTTTTTGTTTCTCCCTTAGGCAATATCATTAGAAATCACTCCATAAACTTCCACTGCTGTGCAGATGGCACACAACTCCACTTACAGTATCAGTGAATTCTAACCAAACAAATGAGCCGTCCAAACTGCAGGACTGTCTTAAAAACATCAGGAGCCGTATGACCTCAAGTGTTTGACTCGGATAAAACTGACATCATAGCCCTCGGCTCCTAGCAGCTCAGAGAAGAGATGGCGGTTTGTATTAGTAAATGTTGTACCCCCCAAATACACAATTATGAAACATCAAAAAAATCCGAAATTTCCCTGCCACACCCAGATGCCGAAAGACTGCTTCATTCTTTTGTGACCTCCAGATGGTGACTCTCTGTGTAATAGGTTGACCTAAGAAATCTGCCACAAAACAATGCCACACGAAT
>QODF01000112.1:341235-393280 GCA_024372805.1 Oostethus manadensis
AGCACTTATCCTTGGCGATGCATTTATCCATCCATCCATCCATCCATTTTCTATAGCACTTATCCTTGGCGATGCATTTATCCATCCATCCATCCATCCATTTTCTACAGCACTTATCCTTGGTGATGCATTCACATTGTCCAAATGACCTTGTTTTATACATCATGAATTAAGTTACCTTCTTTTTGCCCCAATATCAGGTGCACACCCGGCATGTGGAGGTGTATGCCCAATTTGGGGGTGTGCCGTGTTCAGGAGAAAGCACCCAAACTCAGTCTTGCGTCCCACAAAAGGGGTGTCCTCTGGAATCAGGCTGTGGAGAAAGATTCCGATGCACATCAGGTGAGAATTTTTCCTTGTGCAATTAATGCCAAATTGGAATTCAAGTTTATTTTAAATGTTGCCAGTGTATGGTCAAATGAAAATACCCCAATACAGGTCAATGCATAAGTCAGTCTCTGGTGTGCAATGGTGACCAAGACTGCGAAGATGGTCTAGATGAGAGAGGCTGTAATGGAGATAACAGTCAGCTTGTCTGTGATCTTGATAAAGCACCCCCAAACTCTGACTTGACTGGTAGAGGGTGAGTAACATTTTCTTATCAGGTGCTCCTCCTGGTGCGAATGAGTTCCATGTGTGGTAACACATGAAGGACATAGAAAACACAGTCGTATCTCAGAAGGGTCTGGAAGGATAACGACCTGTTCCACCAATATCTCTTTGCAACAGCGCACAGAATCCATGACCCCTCTAGCATTCATTACCATTCAATAATATTTGTCCTTATTGATGAGAGGCCATTATTGGCGACTCTTACGTTTATTTTCACTTATATGGTGATGGCGTTCCTTTTCCTTGGCGCACCGCCGCTCCAGGGACATAACGTAGTGCAAAAAGTTAAGTAATAAGTGGGGCTGTCAAAAATAGACCAATTTATTTATTAATTTAATTTGTTTTTGCCGTAAATAACAAATACGCATCACGGCACGCCACGTTTCTCCATTAGGACAGACAACGGCGCAGTGTAGGCGCCGCTGGTTGAAAGTTTTAAGCTTTACGAAACCTACATTTTAAGCAAATATTCCAATGCAATATTTGCATGCATTTTAGTCATTGTGCAACCATTTGGTGTGTGTGTGTGTGTGATATTCCCAGGTATGACGTGCTTACAGGGAAGCTTAGGGCAGGTGTGATCAACACTCTGAGTTTCGGAGGGCAGTGCCGAAAGGTGTTCAGTGGGGACCATAAAATTTACTATCGACTGCCGCAGAATGTCCTCAGGTACAACTTTGAGGTGTGTCAAACAAGTACACACACACACACAATAACACCACACTTTTTAGTATCATTTCCCACGTATTTGGAGTTGGATATACGTAATCAAATCGCCTGTTATTGTAGCTTGTTTTTTATTTTTCAGTATTTACTGTATTTTCATTACTTATTTCAAATGAATAAAATATATAAACAGTGGTGGCAATAAATGTGGTGTCAATGTCAATCCCAGTGGTGTCAATCCCACTGACATGCCTTCCATAGAGGAAGCAGAGTCTGAGGATACGTACGTGGACAGTTCTATCACCGTGGCTGAGGTAATTGGGGTAGTCAAATCACTCCCCAGTGGCAAGGCTCCGGGGGTAGACGAGTTCCGCTCAGAATTTCTCAAGGCTCTGGATGTTGGAGGACTGTGTTGGTTGACACGCCTCTACAACATTGCATGGAAGTCAGGAACAGTACCTCTGGACTGGCAGACCGGGGTGGTGGTCCCCATTTTTAAAAAGGGTGACCGGAGGGTGTGTTCCAACTATAGGGGGATCACACTCCTCAGCCTTCCTGGGAAAGTCTACTCCAGGGTGCTGGAGAGAAGGGTACGACCGTTAGTCGAACCTCGGTTAGAGGAGCTGCAATGTGGTTTTCGTCCCGGTCGCGGAACACTGGACCAGCTCTACACCCTTGCAAGGGTACTCGAGGGTATGTGGGAGTTTGCCCAACCAGTCTACATGTGCTTTGTAGACCTGGAAAAGGCATTCGACCGTGTCCCTCGTGGTGTCCTGTGGGGGGTGCTCCGGGAGTACGGGATTGATGGTCCGCTTCTACGTGCCATTCGGTCCTTGTACAATCGAAGCAGGAGCCTGGTTCGCATTGCCAGCAGTAAGTCGAGCTTGTTTCCGGTGAACGTTGGCCTCCGCCAAGGCTGCCCTTTGTCACCGATTCTGTTCATAATCTTCATGGACAGAATTTCTAGGCGCAGTCAAGGTGTTGAGGGAGTCCAGCTTGGTGACCTTAGGATCTCGTCTCTGCTATTTGCAGACGATGTGGTCCTTATGGCCTCATCAGGCTGTGACCTTCAGCGTTTACTGGAGCGGTTTGCAGCTGAGTGTGAAGCTTCTGGGATGAGACTCAGCACCTCCAAATCCGAGGCCATGGTTCTCAGTCGGAAACGGGTGGACTGTACCCTCCGGGTTGGGAGTGAGGTCTTGCCTCAGGTGGAGGAGTTCAAGTATCTCGGGTTCTTGTTCACGAGTGAGGGAAGGTTGGAGCGTGAGATCGACAGACGGATCGGTGCAGCATCTGCAGTAATGCGGTCGCTGTACCGGACCGTCGTGGTGAAGAGAGAGCTGAGCCGGAAGGCAAAGCTCTCTGTTTACCGATCGATCTACGTTCCCACCCTCACCTATGGTCATGAGTTATGGGTCATGACCGAAAGAATGAGATCGCGGATACAAGCGGCGGAAATGAGTTTCCTTCGTAGGGTGGCTGGACTCACCCTAAGAGATAGGGTGAGGAGCTCGGCCATCCGGGAGGAGCTCAGAGTAGAGCCGCTGCTCCTTCACATCGAGAGGAGCCAGTTGAGGTGGCTCGGGCATCTAGTCCGGATGCCTCCCGGGCGCCTCCCTGGTGAGGTGTTTCGGGCATGCCCAGTCGGGAGAAGGCCCCCGGGAAGACCTAGGACACGCTGGAGGGACTATGTCTCACAGCTGGCCTGGGAACGCCTCGGTGTCCTCCCGATGGAGCTGGAAGAGGTCGCTGGGGACCGGGAAGTCTGGACTTCCCTACTGAAGCTGCTGCCCCCGCGACCCGGACCCGGATAAGCGGAGGAAAATGGATGGATGGATGGATGGTTTTGAAAAACTGCTGTCCACATTGTACATCTGCCTATGGGCTCCCGTACTGGACGTTGTCGAGGCATCCAGTGCGGCCACTATGTGGAAATCCTCGGTCACGTCCTGTCCTTCCTCGCAGTCGGGACTGGGGTTTGATGTGTTCAAACCACGGACGAGGCTGCAGACAGCGGCCAACTTGTTAGCTTGCAGAGGCGCCGGCCTAGTTTTTACCCAGGCAAACGTGGGACAGGAGTCGAGGTAGGTGACAACAATCAGTTGACTCTAACTCTTTGGCAACCGCGAAGTGGCAACGACAAAAACCTTACGCCCCGGAAACAGAGGTACACTTGATGAATGTCTGAAATGATATTGTAGGAGAAAGGAGATACTGTATATGGTGTCGGTTCATATTTGTTGAAATGCAGAGGCTTTGTCCGCCCCAAGAAAGCTGAATATGTTTCATAACAGTAATGCGGCAGTGTTGGCTTACCCGCCCCTTTCTCTCTGCAAGGCGTTCCACCAATAGGAAGGCGGTTTTTACTTTGGCTTTCAAATGTGGAGCCCTCCTGCACTGAAAGTGACAAACAACGTGAAGAAACAAGGACAAAGTCACGGAGGGTTTTACTGACCCACTTACTGGTTCTACTTGACCCGTTTACGTTGTGTGAAACAAGCTGGAACAGAGCGCCTGTGTGCTTGTGTCATCAGTCTGTACCACTCATAAGCCATAAATGAATTGGTATTTGATGGAGAGAAAGACTGTGTGCATTTCATCCCCCACCACCAAAAGAGAGAATTCTGCTCCCCACTGCACGCATGAAGCACACAAATTAGTCCCCTCCTTCAGCAAGGGGCTTGGTGATGAAGGTACCACCGCTGGTTCAAAAGTTACAAAATGGAAGAAACACCAGAGAACAGGCAATCGCCCTCGTTCTGGAGCACCGCTAAAGATCTCAGGGTGTTTTTTGTAAAATGTCGGGGATCAGCCCGGGCTTCAGAATTACACTGGAGGAGCATGTTGATCATCTACAAAGGCATCTGGGTCTACAGTCACCAAGAGAATCGTTGGTAACACACATTGTTGCATGCTGCAGTTCTCACCTGCTCAAGAGGTGTGAAAAACTATTTGCCCCCTTCCTGACTTTTTATTCTTTTGCATGTTTGTCACACAAAATGTTTCTGATCATCAAACACATTTTAATATTAGCCAAAGATAAAACACAAGTAAACACAAAATGCAATGTTTTTATTATTTAGGGAGAAGATCATCCAAATCCACAAAGCCCTGTGTGAAAAAGTCATTGCCCCTGGTTGGGCACCCTTATCAGCAAGAACTGCAATCAAACGTTTGCCGTAACTTGCAACAAGTCTTTTACACGCTCTGGAGGAATTTTGGCCCACTCATCTTTGCACAATTGTTGTCATTCAGCTTTACTTGAGGCTTTTCTAGCATGAAGCACCTTCTTAAGGTCATGCCACAGCATCTCCATGGGATTCAGGTCAGGACTTGGACCAGGCCACTCCAAAGTCTTCATTTTGTTTTTCTTCAGCCATTCAAAGGTGGATTTGCTGGTGTGTTTTGGGTCATTGTCCTGCTGCAGCACCCAAGATGGCTTTAGCTTGAGTTGACCAACAGATGGCCGGACCTTCTCCTTCAGGATTTTTTGCTAGACAGTAGAATTCATGCTTCCATCTATCCCAGCAAGCCTTCCGGGTCCTGAAGCAGCAAAACAAGCCCAGACCATCACACTACCACCACCATATTTGACTGTTGCTATGAAATGCTGTGTTGCTTTTACGCCAGATGGAACGGGACACGCACCTTCCAAAAGGTTCTACTTTTGTCTCGTCAGTCCACGAGATCTTTTCCCAAAAGTCTTGGCGGTCATCATTTTGTGTTCAATTATGTTGTCTTTGACTAATAGTTAACTCTTTTTTATGAGCACAAACATTTAAGTGTGACAAACTTGAGGAAGGGGGCAAATAGTTTTTCACACCAGTGTATACAGAGATAGCCTCCAATGTACTCGGGGGATGGTTCCCATGCACATAGAAACACATACAAATACAGTATAGCATCTTTTTCGGATGGAGGAGACAATAACACAGAATTTGTAGCAACGTATTGCTTTTCTGGTTCTGCAGGTGAAAGTGGACAATGAGGAGATCGACGAATCTTACGAAAGCTCCTGGTCCTACATGCAGCACATCCAGGCCAACTCTCTAGTGGGACATGACCGTCGCACCTTTCACAAAGAGCTCACTGAATCAAAGGTAGCAAGGTAGATTTAGTAATCGGTGTGGCAAACAATTGTTCCTTTCTTTTTTTATGATTCTGCAATCTGCAGAATCACAGACTCGTCATCCTGAAAAATAGAGTGGAGTTGGCTCAGTTCCAAAACTCAGCCCCTCAGTACCTACCTCTGGCGGAGGAGTTCTGGAAGACTTTGATCTCGCTTCCGTTCACATACGATTACGCTGCCTACCGTCGACTGCTGCAGATGTACGGCACACACTACCTCTCCGAGGGCTCGCTTGGCGGCGAATACCAAGGCTTGTTGGAGTTGGACAGCCGGGATTTCACAACGTCTGGTAAGGACCTTCAGCAGAAACATACCACTTATATCTGAGGTAAAAGAAGTAAACGTTTCAGTTGCCCCAAATGCACCCTAACTACCCTTAACTGTCCCTCCGGAGTGCAAGGAGAGGGACTAACTGGAGTGGTTGCAATTCACAGTTAAAAAGGAGAGAGGAGGAGGAGGTGGAGAAATGGCGCACATGTCATTTTTGCAAGTATGCAATGATCATAATGGATTTGCGAGAGAAATACCCTGCGCCCCCATGAGCTAAGTACGCAGTTGACACAGTAGTGGTGTGTAGTCCACGAGCAAAGCCTTTCTCTCTATTCTCTGGGAGTGCTTAAAGATTGGCAACAGGCCCTTCCGCAACAGGGCCGTTTCTTTAACCAATCAAATTCAAAGGCACGCGGCGATGTCAAGTTTGTTTCCGTCCTTTGATTGGTGGATGTCGGAAAGCTTACAGCTGATATCCACAGTTACCACTACACTCGAACGCCCCATCGCATAAACAGCACAGCGCTTAAATGAGCCTGTATTCCAACACAAAGAAGGGAGACAGACTCGGTGTTGTTCATCGTTCTGTGTAAGTCATACGAATAAATAAGCGAGTCGATGTTCATATTTTCTATATCGGTCAGCCCAGGACACTGGAGGTCTTCCAGACCAGTGCTTGTGAATGAGTGGTGAGTGGGATGTATT
Organism: Oostethus manadensis; assembly: GCA_024372805.1. NCBI lineage: Eukaryota > Metazoa > Chordata > Actinopteri > Syngnathiformes > Syngnathidae > Oostethus > Oostethus manadensis. Next base: position 347,618 of record QODF01000112.1, read on the forward strand.
GTATTAAATGTTTTAATGTTTTTCTCGATAAATATTGATTCTGATTGAACTGCCCCAGATGATGTAGTGTAGCGATTTGGTAGTTTTATATTCAAAAATAGGGTGATAACTGGTTTTCTTGCTTCAGGTATAATGGTATTCATAATTCCACACATTGTTGTGTTGCGTTTTGGTATATTATTCATGCTTTGTTAAAGTGTGGCATGATAGCGGTCGTGAATTCCCACTGAAGGCCCGGGTATTAAATGCCCCGCCCACCAGTGGTACACAGTTCGCATACAAACGTTAGTATTCCGTTTGGGAGTCAAATTCTATCATCATGTTTTAGCTTGTGATTGATTATAATATTAAATAATAATAAATTAATATTTATGTGGAGTTTGCATGTTCTCCCCGTGCGTGTGTGGGTTTTCTCCGGGTACTCCGCTTTCCTCCCACATTCCAAAAACATGCATGTTAGCTTCATTGGCCGCTCTAAATTGTCCATTAGAGTGTGAGTGTGAATGTTTGTTTGTCTATATGTGCCCTGCGATTGGCTGGCGACCAGTCCAGGGTGTGACCCGCCTCCCGCCCAAAGTCAGCTGGGATAGGCTCCAGCATACCCGCGTCTCCAATGAGGATAAGCGGCATAGAAAAAGGATGGATGTCGTATAACTAACGTGGTCTTACACTTACCCTTTTGTAAAGAGGCAACGACAATTGACTACCAGAGGTGCTGGAAAAAGGTTAAACGACGCTTGTTCTGGAAAAAGGTCAAAGTCGTTTGTGAAAAACTCTCCAAATCGTTCTCCTTTGATGATGGTGAGTAAAAGTGTTAAGACGTGAATCGTCATCCGGTGTATGTAGTTTACAGGTTGTTATGATGGGAGTTCTGCTTCACAGAAAGTCACGTATCCAAGATGCCCATCAAGGTGAACACTTTTGGAGGAGATCCGTCATTTTCAGACGTCCTGAAAGTTCTAGACCTGCAAAATCCAGAAGTAAATGGAGAGGCCTACGACAACTGGGCCTCCTCTGTTAAAGACTTCCCTGATGTTATAGACCAGAAGGTATGGCAGCAAGCACCAACAAAAAAAAAGGAACATTGAAGGATGTGACTGGCCGCTTTGATAGACTCTGATGCTAAAAGATACAGTCTGTCATTAAACACGAGTATATTGACATATTGGCATATTTATATTGCTACATGGCAAACAAGTAGGTGCAGTAGATTCTCAGAAAAAAAACAGAGCCACCATTTTTTATGTCACCCCACAAGTTCTCCATTGGATGAAGGTTGCAAGTAAGATTGGCCACTCCATGACAATCATTTTGTTGGTTTGGAACTTTGGAACTACTTTGAAACAGTTCTTTCAAGGGCATGTTCTCTTCAGCATAAGGCAACATGACCTCTTCAAGTATTTCGCAAACTCATCCATGATCCCTGCTATGGGATAAATAGCGGGAGAAACACGCCCATATCATGATGCTTCACTGTCTTCACCGTGTACTGTGGCTTCAAATCAGAGTTTGGGGGTCGTCTCACAAGCTGTCTGTGGCTCTTGGACCCAAAAATAATTTTACCGTCATCACTCCACAAAATGTTCCTCCATTTCTCTTTAGGTCGGTTGAAATGTTCTTTTGCAAATTGTAACCTCTTCTGCACATGCCTTTTTTTAAAAAGATGGACATTGCGGGGGATTCTTGTAAAAAGATTAGCTTCTTTTAATTGTTGCAGTACTTACAGGTAACTCCAGACTGTCTTTGCTCATCCTCGAGCGGATGATTGGCTGAGCCTTTGCTATTCAGGTTATTCTTGTGATTCCATTTTGATAGTGGTCTTCTCTCCATTTTAAGGCATTGGAGATCAAGTTAGCCGAACCGCCAAAACCCTTTTCTATGTCTTCATAAGATTTCCCCTCTCCTATCAACTTTTTAATCAAAGTACGCTGTTCTTCTGAGCAACGACTTGAAAGACACATTTTCCTCAGGCTTTCAAGGAGAAATGCTTGCTTTCTGAGAATCTACTGCACCTACTTGTTTTCCATGTAGCAATACGAGTATACTAATAATTCATAGACAATTCATCTGGTTAGTCACATTGGACTGCTATTATTTTGAATTGTATGCTATGCTATCTTAGCTTTGTTATATGTTACATATAGCTAATAATATATCTCATTAATAATGAATACATTTTATTAAAAAATATGCCTATGGTCATTAAAAAATGGGCACCCCTGCAGCAGTATATCTCTATGATACGTTGATTGTCTTGACTCTTTCCAGCTGCGTCCTCTGCACGAGCTAGTAAAGGAGGTCCAGTGTGCGGGTTTGAAGAAGCTCCACCTGAAACGAGCCACTGAAGAGTACCTGGCTGAGGAGCATCCTTGTCACTGCAGACCCTGCCAGAATAACGGCCAGCCGCTCCTGACTGGCTCGCAGTGTCGGTGTGTCTGTCGCCCAGGAACCTCAGGACCAGCGTGTGAGCATGGAGCTGCAATTGGAGAACAACCAGGTAAAGGATCGCGGCAAAAGGTGACGACAATTGTTGCACGCCAGTGCAGGTGCTGGTGTCATTTTCATTCATTCCTCATTAGGGTCACGGGGATGCTGGAGCCTATCCCAGCAGACTTTGAGCGAAAGGCGGGGTGCACCCCAGACTGGTCGGCAGCCAGTGGCAGGGCACATATAGACAAACAAACATTCACACTCTAATGGACAATTTAGAGCGGCCAATGAAGCTAACATGCATGTTTTTGGAATGTGGGAGGAAAGCGGAGTACCCGGAGAAAACCCACACACGCACGGGGAGAACATGCAAACTCCACACAGAGATGCCCAACGGAGATTTGAACCCAGGTCTTCCAGATCTCCTGACTGTGTGGCCAATGTGCTAACCACTCAGCCACCGTGCGGCCCCCTGGTGTCATTTTGTCTTTGAAAACCATTCCACGCGTCCAGTATGTGCTGTCAGCGTCTCACACGAGACGCGATAATATCCGAGGATGAATCCGCGACGACTAGAGTAGAGGAGATTACATTTAATGTACCGTACAACGAAAACTATAACGTACAACTCTAAAATATGTCTGTGTATGCATGCACTCATTTCCTTTGTGCTACATTACCCTGCATTGGTCCTCGTGAGGTTCTGCACTCTGTGTGCCACTGGCCCCACTCCCACACACAAAGACAAAAAGACTGTATGACTGGGAAGAGGGCTCACTCCGTTCACGCCGTTGTTCTATGGCACAAAAGCACCAATGTATTTGAATGTGGATTCTCTTTCACTCTGCACACACAAGCGCATGGAAATGTAGATTTGTATTTATGGTGTGATTATTTAATGATTTTATTATTGTCTCAGACCTGTCCCCTTATTATAGTTTTTTTTTTTTCTGAACAGGAAATTTTTAATCTCTCAAGATTTTATGACCAAAATGTGAACCCTGCAGTGGTGCAAATGAATATTTGCGCGAGTCATTTTCAAAACTAAATGAGCGTTAATCTGCTGTTTTTGACAGGGGTGATCCATGGCGGCTGGAGCTGCTGGTCAACCTGGAGTTCCTGTTCTGAGGGACAAAGGTCAAGATCCCGGAGCTGCACCAACCCCAGTCCCAGCAGTGGCGGTCAGCACTGCTCTGGGCTGAGAGTTGAGCAATCACCCTGTGAGGATGCAGACATACAGTATTTACAGTGAGGACACACACGTGCACCCCTAAGCTCAAGCATTCTCATCCCACTAATGGTCCACGAGGATATGAACTTGCCTTTCCTGTCTATAACCTGCGTGCAGGATGATGGAGCCTCAGTGTTTCAGTCTGTCTGTGATTCCACCAAAGACCTGTGGGCCTCCTCCAAACCTCAGAAATGGTTTCATCCAGGTGACGCGACAAATGTATTCACTGGTGTCAATTTGAAATGAGCATATGACAAAGCCAATGTATGAGTGCTGGGCTGCAACTGCACCGGTGTTAAGTTGCACGCATGCACGTTGTGAAGTGCAACCGCTGCTGTTGTGTTTTTTCAGGATCCCAGAGATTTTTATTTGGTTGGAAACACAGTGCAATACTCTTGCATAGATGGTTATTACCTCAGTGGAAGCTCGTTGGCTGAATGCACTGAAGGTCAGAACTGGAAGACAGGAGCAATGGCTTGTAAAAGTAAGTATACCCTTTTACTGGGGCTGGGAGGGCGGCATGCTGGGAGGTGGGACTAAAATGATGTTATCCTGAGCTTTATTATTTGGGTTTAAAAAGCCAAGGGGTGATTTGTCCGCCACTGGCACTTGCAACTTTCTTTGCCCCCATGGTGTGTTATTTTGCATTCGCATTCAACAGAAAAAACGCAGCGGCCGAGTCCGCAATTAACGAATGACTTGTTTGGGTTTCTCAGCATGATAAACGGACTAGTTTGTTGCGCAAAAACTGGGATCACGTTTTTTTTGTCAAACATGAATTGCACAACAAGCTGGGGCGTACCAAAACTCAAGATTTGGCAGTATGAACGAGTGAAGAGTGAAAGGGGAGAAATAAAATAAGGCCAAAAAAAATATATACAAAAAAAGGCAATGGTGGCGGAATCAAAACAAAACGCGCCGTGTCCACAAGCCAAACAGAGAAATAACAACAAGAATGGTTGCTAAGGGAACGCCTAGTCAGGGCTGCTCCACCCTGCTGGGAAGTACCAGAGGGGCAGAACAAACAGAGGAAATAAAAAACACAAACACACACAATATTTACTGTACACTCTCAAGTTAATCATGCACTTCTCTTCACAGGTTCCACTTGTAACATTCCCCGGCTCAACGGTGACGTCGTAGCCACTCCCATTAAAGAAGCCTATCAGATTGGAGACAGACTGTCCCTGTCCTGTGCATCGGGCCTGATGACGACGGGTGACATGACAGAGATCATGTGTAGTTCCAGTCTGCAGTGGTCTCCTTCTCCATCCACAGCTCACTGCAGGAAAGGTGCAGTTCAACACAAAACCCCTCCTGGCTCTCATGTTGCTTTTTGTGGCACCTCTAAAGCGTGTCTTTTCTTTGAGGTCGCATTGCTCCTACTCCTCCTGTGCAGCTGGCGTGCAAACTGTGGGAGAATGTGGGAAAAACCGAGTGTGTGTGTAAAATGCCATTTCAGTGCCCGTGAGTACGACGGGGTTTTTTTTTCTTTGTCTCAAAAATCCCATCCTGATTTCTCCATATGCATGTAGGACTTCACTAGAGGTGTGCGCCAGTGTTGGCTCGAGTCAGCCCCGCGTGCTTGGCATTTGCCAGTTAGGAGCTCTGCGGTGTTTGGGCCGCAGCTTCACACTGGTCAATGACAGCGAGTGTAACTGGCCCGAAGAGACGGCTACCTCTTGTGAGCGCTGCAAGCCGGGAGCCACGTGTCACGGTGAGTCTGCTGGCATCGCGTCCAGCATCGGGCCGCAAAGAGAGGGCCACAAACGCTTCTCATCATGGCGCATCGTTGTATGCCAAACACTACGTGTAATCAATATATATGCAATTGGAAATAAGTATATGTAAATGGAGTTTAAGTACCTCGGGGTCTTGTTCACGAGTGAGGTTAGGTTGGAACGCGAGATGGACAGGCGGGTCGGTGCGGCGTCTGCAGCGATGCGGACTCTGCACCGGTCGATCTACGTTCCTACCCTCACCTGTGATCATGAGCTTTGGGTAGCGACCGAAAGGACAAGATGGCGGGTACGAGCGGCCGAAATGAGTTTTCTCCGCAGGGTGGCTGGGCTCTCCCTTAGAGATGGGGTGAGAAGCACTGTCAGACTCGGAGTAGAACCGCTGCTCCTCAGCATTGAGGAGCCAGATGAGGTGGCTCGGGCATCTGGTTAGGATGCCTCCAGGACGCCTCCCTGGGGAGGGCACGTCCAACCGGTAGGAGGCCTCGGGGAAGACCCAGGACACGATGGTGAGACTATGTCTCTCAGCTGGCCTGGGAACGCCTCGTCATCCTCTGGGAGGAGCCGGACGAAGTGGCCGGGGAGAGGGACCTCTGGGCTTCCCTGTCTTCCCGCGACCCGACCTCGGATAAGCGGAAGAAAATGATGGATGGATGGAATAAATGGAATATCCCTGTTGCTGCCAATCAAAAGCAAATGATTTAAAGGCAGATGTTTTAATACAATTCTTGTACGGGATCTTATTAGTAGGATCATTTTCTACTATGTTTGCGTCCTTGTAAGGGTTAAACTTGCAAAACTCGCTGGGATTTGAATAAATGTTTCCCCCACTGCATCGTTCAAGGTTTATATTAGGAATAAAAGTGTATTTCTTCTCCTTTTCAATAATCAGCTGGAAGTTGTGTGTGCCGGAATGCGTCCGAATGCCCAGAAGACTCCACCCCTCTTTGTGTGCACTCTGGCGTTGGCAGCGTTGCCACGACCATGACCGAATGCCAAGCGGGGACCCGGAGGTGTGCTGGGGAACGGCTCACTGTGATCAGCATTAACGCGTGCCCGGAATAAACAGTCAAATAATAAACATGAATAAAAAAATATGTCATTATTGATTGATTAGTCATTCCCAACTGCTGTGCCGCACACAAGGTTTTCCAATTTCACCTAAATCTATCAGCGCTCGTGACAGTCAGCAGAATTCCGACCTTAGACGTGGCGCCGTACTGCGGGTCAGACGTGCAAATCGATCGCTACCTCCAAGTTATTAGCATCAACGTAAGTCCGCCGTATGGATTGCACGCAACAAGAGGTGGGCTCATATTTTTATTGATAGAGTTTTGGTATTGCGTCGATGTTACGGCGGAGCTCCTTTATCTAAATGCCTGATTGGTGCACTGCCAAGTACTCGGCCGCTTTGCTCAGACAAGCCAGGAGGGGAACCCCCATGGCACACAATCACGCCCATTATTGTTTTGTTTTTTCATACTGACTCCTGCGGAAAAAATGCACTGAACTTTCAATCTGGCTAAAATATGCCACATGTATTTGCCTAAGACTAGTCCTTTTAAAGGTAGCAGAGCATTTTGAATCGCTTCATGTCTTATTATGAGACACGAGGAGTTGACTTCCAAGCCACCACCTACTTGAAATGGAATTTAGGTTTTGAGTGTATTTTCTGGACACTTAAACACTGATAAGAATATCCACACATTGTTCTTCTTTGTCTTGCTCTTTATTGAGGCCACGCATGCTGTTCGGGCGCCACGGTCACATGCACAAGTGTGACTTGCATCATCACTTACTCTTCAGTACATCATGAAAGATATGGATGAGTAGGCATATTTTTGGGGAACGACCGTTCGTTAACCGTGACTTTAACAACTTCATGCGGTGGGTTCTTCTAAAGTCCAAGTATCGAGTGTTGACTTATCAGGATTCACAGACCCCTTCATTGAGGATTTCAAACTCGTAGGCGGCACACTTGAGGGCGGCCATGGAGCAGAGATCCAGGCTGCGAGTCTTCTGGCTTCTGGTCAGCTTCAGGCAGAAGGTGTGCTCCGTAACTCGAGGGCAGTCCCGAGCAGCTCGACATTCACATTTCTTAGATGCTGTGGAGGACATACCGGAGACAGACCTGCATCGGTTTGAATCGTTGCCATTGGGCCGGAAAAGACGAGATTGAGTCACACTCGCCTGAGCAGGTCTCCCATTCGTAACAAATGTCAAGATCGCACGGCTCCTGGACGGAACTCTTTGAAGCCCACTCGGCTCTGAACATGGCCCACTCCAGTTTGGCCGAGTCTGCTGCGTCGCAAGCACCCTCGCTGACAAAGAAGAGCGGATCGCCATGGCAACGCCCGGCGTAGAAGGAACAGAGGGACATCGGCACGGTGACGTTGATGCCAGTGTTCAGAATACAAAGGATCTCCGCTTCAGCTCTGGTCGCACACACACACACACACACACAGGTCAGTTCCAATCATTAGCTAGTATCATTTTGAGTGATGCTGTCTGACCATGTAGTCCAGTATTTTGCAGCTTCTGATGCACCCAAACACTTCCAGCATGCCGTGCATTTGCGTGTCTAATGCTGCGACATTTGCGATTCAGCACTTGTAACTTGGATTATGCTTCCGTGCATTGAGCTTCCTATGCAAATAACAGCAATTGTGAACAAGGAGTCTTTTTTATTAGAAATGCTGACCTAGAAAATGAACGCGGGAATAAATGACCAAAAATCAGAGGAAATCATCAACGTCAGGACAGCAAGCAAGCGTCATCCCGTGACATCCTGTGACCAAAATGAACATTTTTTTGTTACCTTCCATTCGCAGGTCTTGAAACCAAACCTTTGTAAACCATTTTTTTTGTCATGTGTTAAATAGGTCGTTTTTCGGGTAAGAAAAAAACGACACAATAAGAAATGTAATCACAGTTTATTTGACTTTTGGTTTCCTCAGTGCAATATGAAAAATGTTATAAACAAAAAATCACAATTAAAGTGCTAATCAACACTTCCTGCCTTTTTGGCTTTCTTGTATGTTCATCCATCCATCCATTTTTTATCCTCATTAGGGTGGCGGGTATGCTGGAGCCTATCCCAGCTGGCTTGGGGCGGGAGGCGGGGTACACCCTGGACTGGTCGCCAGCCAATCGCAGGGCACATAGACATTCACACACACAATTTAGAGCGGCCAATGAAGCTAACATGCATGTTTTTGGAATGTGGGAGGAAAGCGGAGTACCCGGAGAAAACCCACACACACACGCACGGGGAGAACATGCAAACTCCACACAGAGATGCCCAACGGAGATTCCAACCCTGAACCTCCTGACTGTGAGGCCAACATGCTACCCATTCAGCCAACGTGCAGCCTATTCACAAAATAAATTTTAATAAAAGGTTGAGGTTATGAATAATGTTAGGTCTTATCGGTAGTTTCATCGCCCGTGAGGGAATATTCTACACATAAAATTAAGCATGAAACAATATAAGGGAGAATTAATTAAAGAGAAAACGTCGAAATAGTAAACAGTTGAACGAAAATAATGATTATTCAAATGTATTTGAATGGCATTTTAACATTTGATCATACCTTGACCCACAGTGGAATGGTTTCCGTGTTTTTTTAAACCCCAAAACCGAGTCAATAATAAGCTTTAAAGGCGGGACCCCCCTGGTGTTAGGTGCCAAAACGAGCAAGGACTGCAGACTTACAGGCAGCTCTCCCGTTGAATGCAAACGCACTGAGAGCCCTGACGTTTCTGACCTGGGCCGCACCGAGCGTCGGGTTCGAACGGTTGCTCTGCAGCAAAAAAATTGGGCCTTTACCTTTCTGTAAGTCTGAGAAACAAATCCAGCAGTAAAACAACAGCGGTACATACCGTCAGTGCAGTGGAGGCCTGAAGGAAGTGGCGGCTCCCAGGTGAGACCGTTGCACCTGTAAAGGCCCGGAGGCAGTGGAAACAGGCCCGCTTGAGCACAGTTCAAGCCCACCGAATCACCCACTTTGTACTCTTCTTTGTTGGGGGACACTGTCATGCCGTCGGGGATGTTTGGGGGAAGGCAGATCTTCCCTAAAGGTGCCGGAGGACTTTTTTTTTTTTCTTTTAAGAGAGCGACAGGGATTACGACACGTGATTTGAATTCAACCTACTGAGGCAGCTTCCTTGCGGTGGGCTCCACGTCCCATCAGGAAGACAGTTGATGAACTGGAAGCCTCCCAGCTCAAATCCGGTGTAGCACCGGAACTCTTCATCCTCACCAAAGTCGTAGTACTGCTTTGCTTTCTAAAAATCAAAAATAACATTGATTGACAAAATGGCCACACGGTGGTCGAGTGGGTAGCACATTGGCCTCACAGTCAGGAGGTTTCAGGGTTGGAATCTCCGTTGGGCATGTCTGTGTGGAGTTTGCATGTTCTCCCCGTGCGTGTGAGGGTTTTCTGCGGGTACTCCGGGTTCCCCCCATATTCCCAAAACATGCATGTTAGCTTCATTGGCCGCTCTAAATTGTCCATTAGAGTGTGAATGTTTGTTTGTCTGCGCTGCGATTGGCTGGCGACCAGTCCGGGGTGTACCCCACCTCCCGCCCAAAGTCTGCTGGGATAGGCTCCAGCATACCCGCGATAAGCGGCATAGAAAAAGAATGAATGATACACAAAATTTGGTAACCCACATGCTTGGACCGCAGTAGCTGTCCAACTCCAACTTCAAGAAGGTGTCTCACTCAGTGGACGTAACGAGTGACGCTCGGGACGGTAAGATCGCAAGGTTTATAGCGTGTCTTTCTGTGCAAATATCCCATCTCACACTGTGTATGCCATTTTGACAAAGATTTGGTCTTTGTGACGGTTCAACTTTCCAAAAGAAGTGTTTCCACAGTTCATCATCTTTACCCTGAGGAAGCTGTTGTCAGGTGGCTGCGGCCTGGGACAGCCCTTCACACCAGGAGGCAGGTCTTCTCTCCGTCCCATGGTGAAGTCGTCGTCATTGTCACATGTTTCCTGTCTGTATATGAGAATAGGCAAGAAGCCAGGAAAGAAAAGTGTCAAAACGCAAGGTGAATTGTTGGTAGCACACTTTATGTGCCAACTTGTGGCAAAAATGCGGGAAAAGAACTTGTCCGACTTTTTAAAGACGGAGATATGACACGGCTCCTCATCCGTGTCTGGACCGTCACAAGGTTGGCCTCCTCTCAGGGGTGCGGGGTTATCACACCTCCTCCTGCGATGTCTCTTCATGAAGGCTCCACAGCGACTCCACGGGCCCCAGCAGCTCCAGGAACCGTCCACTTCCTCTGTGCCCAGTGGCGCTTCCAGTTAGCGTAAGTTGTTTAATAGTACAGGTGGGCCTCAGGTTACAGACGAGCTCCGTTACACTTCTTACTTCTGTCGCTGTGATTGTCTGCCTTCTTGAAATACTGTCCCAGGCTAGTCCAGAGAAATAACCTCCTGTTCTCCTCTTGTAGCAGTGCACAGAAACCATGACCCCTTTAGCATTCATTAGCATTCCGGAAACTTGATACTTGACCCTAGTAACAGCCGAGTGGCCAGTATTGGTGGCCACTCTCTGAGCTTTTTGGGACGTTCACCTTCACTTACATGGCGATGGTGAGATTAATTAACTCTAATTAACCCGATGTTTTGTGTTCTTCCGCCGCATGCTTGTGAGACACACGGGGTCATATAGTTGTCTGTCGCACGTGCAGCAATTGCTTCTTATGCAAGTTTTGTGTTTACGGACCAAAATTACGCTTTTACTGAATTTCCCGGAGCGCATTCAAAACCCCAAACCATTGGAGACGGAATGTCGTAAGCTGAGGACCACCTGTATTACACACGGAGACGTCATCAGTACCTGAGGTGTAGTCAGGAGCTCTTTGTTCGCAATTGGGGCCAAAGGTGCCAGTCTGGCAGACACACTTGCACTCAGTACCAAAGAGAAACGTTTTGGCATTATTGGGGCAGGGGGTGCACTTGCACCTGTCAAACTCCTCCAAATACTGCTGTAGGGCCTTCTTCAGGTGTCTCCTCTTTGTGGCCGCACAGGGAATACCCCGCACAAGATCTACGATGGGCAGCAGCTGGAAAAACGTGCTTTCCAGTCAGCTTTCCATAAACTGAATGAACATAGTCAAGAGGTGAAAATGCAACCTTGTAATCGACCACAGCAGGATTGTCAAGGACAGACTTGGCCCAGTTCTTGTAGGAGGTTCGATCAGGAGCAGGGCCCTGCTTCTCCCAGGCCAGAGATGCCGCCTCTCTGGTTCGACCGCCCGTCACCGCGGAAAAAGACTTCTCTGCGGCCTGGATGTACGAGCCTGGACCGGACAACGAAGGCGTTTGTGAGGAAACGTTCTGACAAACCCTCATCAGGGAGAACAAATCATGCTAGCTGAAGACACCTTGATATTTTTCAGTCATCTTGTTGTCAGAGCACACGGGCACATCCCTCTGTTGAGTGTACAGAACCACGGTCCAAGTTGTTTCCCGGCCCAGGCAGCCTTTGACATGCTCCTCAGTTTCACCTGTTTAAGAGATCCAGTATCGGAGGGCGGCACGATTCACACTTTTTGCAGAACTACAGCCGAGCATCATGAAGGTTCAAAGGCAGAAGGACACGGTGATAGTTTTGCAGCGAAATACACACATTTGTCCTTTTATGCATCGCATTTCCAGCAACGTATTAGAATACAATATTGATTATACCTCCGTCACTACACCCTTCTGGCAGCGTCTCGATGCTGCCACTGCTCTTTGGCTGCAATCTGACGTGCGATTCTCTACAAAAACAGCGAGTGGTCGCAGTTCCATGGGTGACGATTATTAGTCAAAAAATATTGAAAGACTAGTTATATGTAATATTCTGGTCGCTGGCCGTCACCAGCCAGTAGAGACACGCTGACCTGCCATGGCTGAGTGCAAAAAAGAACCACACCTCTTATTTCATGTGGAAGTGGTACATGTTTGGCTTCTTTGTCCTTCTTTTCCACTCAGTTTGAAACACTTTCTAGAGCATTGGTTCCCCAACTGTTTTTGCAGCGACGCCTTTTTGGAGATTATATGATTTAAAACGCCCCCCTCCCCCCAAAAATATGGTAACTATGAAAAGCATTTATGGAGGCTACTCCTATTTTACCACATTGCCACATTATGTGATGTTTTATGTGATGTATTCCAATGTAATGTGTACGTGTTGAAATAAAGACATAAACCATTACCATCCACCGATCGCGTTGGGTCTGAAGAAACGAGGGGCAACAAGATGCTCCTCATTTTGCCCCACTGTTTCTTTTTTGTGGACTATTTGTCCAGAAAGTCCAGAAAAGATGTGCTACAAAAAGTAGGTGTCGGATGGCTTGGAGTGGGAGGAGCTAAGTGGTAGCATGATGCAGCCACAAGTGGGCGTATGAGATAATCGTTCCTATAACCACAATCGGATCGTTTTCATTTTCTCATTTAGTATTTTCTCATCCTCTACACTTTTTTTACCTGAACTGGTGAGCTCTTCTCGGCTGTATTGGTAGAGCAAGTCATAGCGCCCGCCAAGTGTCCCTGAGGTGTAGTAGTGTGTTCCAAAGCGCTGAAAGATGTCCCTGTAGAGGGCAAAGTTGTATTCGAGGGGAAGAGCGTGGAGGAACTGGAGGAAGGGTCCTGACAAGACCACATCTTTTGGGTCTCGCACCTTGAAGGTGGACACGGGGAGAACCTGGTGCACCCGCAAAAAGACCGAGTCCTAATAGAGGAAAGCAGATGTGTCTGTGAGAAGTGACGGCAAATATACGAGGAGCGGTAAAAGCAGCACTACACGCTCACCATTTTTTTGGAGGCGTCAAACGCAGACTTAGAAGTTTCCATGTGTGTTCTGAAAAACAGAAAGGGCCACCAGAAGCCCAAGCCGGAAGTAGACTTCTTTATGTCCAGAGACTCGGTCTGCAGCGGCTTGGGGTCTGTGCTGAAGTCCTCCAGCATGCCGACCTTATCAAGCACGACAGCACACACGGGAAATAAAATACACCCCATCCAGGGATGTCCGATACCGCCAATATGCTCTCAGTTTTTCAGATTGCGATATCAGGCGATACCGATGCCGATACGTGTGCACCAGTTTACGTTTGACTACAAGTGTTATTTGGAGTTCCAAAACAAAACAGTAACAAGAATCAATAGAAACCTTCCGCCTTGTCCCAAACGGTCTGTATTCTCTACCATTCTCAAGCACAGCGCACCTTCTACCACACGTTACCTCGATGTCGAAGCTCTCAAAGTTGTGAGGGATCCGGTGGTAAAGAAGCGTACTCTGGGGCCTCCTGATGATGCAACTTTCGCCCATAAACATATTGTCCAGGACTGCCCCTCGTGGCTCGTTTGCTAGGGCATCGAACCTTGCACACACATGGCAATGCTTAGATTGGATTGGAGCACGCAGACAAGTTACGTCGCAATACGCCACTTCATGCAGTTTCACTTCCTGCTTTCCAAACGGGAAGAACTTTTCCTCTGTTTCAAAAGTCCAGAATGCACCACTCTCGTGTGTCATGGAACTACGCCAAGCGTGCTACCAAGTGACTGTACCGACAATGCACACCGGTTGTTGCAGTGCATTCTGGGACGTGTGGTCTGGCGCTGGTAAGGTATCGAATAAAGTGATGAATGCGTTACAACTACAGCTGTCACCAGAGGTATTTTTAGGAGCTCTAAAAATAAGTTGAGGCATGTTTTAGCACCTTTTCCCAAGTGGAAGCAGACCGAAGGACACTTAGCGTGAGGGAATTTCACGTATAAACTCTTTTCATTAAGTTGAGCAATGGCCCATTGGCTTACCCATTCCCCACCAGGTCAGCCCCAGGAGCCACTCTCTTCTCAGCTGGACACACAACTCTGAAGTCACCACAGGCCCTCTCATCCGAGTTATCTCCACAGTCGTTCTGTTTGTTGCACGTTAGCGTGGCGTTGAGGCAACGTCCTGGGGCGGAAAATAGTGCCTTCAAAAGGGACCAAAGCGACCTTTGATGTGAGCTAAGAATGCACGAATGAACTTTTCATCACTTCCTTTGTGAGGCTCAACAATGGCTGCTGCAACAGCGCAATAAAACGGACAAGTAAAAATGTAGTCAATGTCAAAAAGACAAATTTACCTAAAAAACTATTATGTTAGAGCAGGGGTGTCCAAAGTGCGGCCTGGGGGGGGCAAACATAAAAATATGTTTTTTCTAGAACACTAATAAAAACAAACAATAAAAAATTGTAAACTAACAAATATCATTTTAAGAGCATTTAGTTGCAATATTGCAATAACAGGGAAACAATTATTTGTAATGCCATAATATATAATAAGAATTTGCAGAAACAGTGATTGCCACAATAAGGTCAAATATTATGGGAAAAAAGTAATAATTAAATAATTATGTGGGAAAAAAATTACAAGAACAAAGTAGAAATTGTAATTAAAAAAACGCGCACACACACAAAAAAACATTACAAGAAGGGACAACAATGCTGTAATTTTGCAATAATAAAGTTAGAATAATAAGAGGAAAATAGTCATATTCTAAGAAGAAAAAGTGGATCATTTGGACTAATCACAGCGCGTATGCAATCATAAAACAACGTGATTAATTCATTCATGCATTTTTCATAAACTGCGATAGAGTCAAGCCAGAAGTCGATGAGGGATTAAGGTGCGATTATTCCAGAGACCCGTTTTGCTCTTTTGTCACGAACAACCTGCCTACCGTTATCACATTTGAAGTTGCCCCTGCAGTCCACCGGCGCCAGCCTGCACTCTGTAGAGGCATAACAGGGCCTCTCCTCAGTCAGCTCCACACTGCAAGAAGAACCACCAAACTGCGACGGGTTTTGGACCGACCTGGTCCGTAACTATGACGACGGCATAAACAGAAAAGCCAGTCATTGCAAAATGGAGACGGGATTCCACTCTAAAAACCTGGATATTTCTTCTTTTCATTGTTGGAGGAAGCATTTCTGCCGTGGCTGAAGTGTAGCAGCTTCTCTTGCCTGTTTCTTGGCACAGGGTGAGCAGTCAGACCAGGGCCCAAATTCTGTCAGCACACAATTGATGGGACAGGCCTGCACATTACAAGCTCTCCTATCATCGCTCTTGCACAGTTGATGACAGCTGTTCTTCCAGTAGTAGGCGTCGTAGTTAAAGGCCCTGTCAAACAAATCACATTTGCTGGAATCCGCTGGGTCCAACTCTCCCATGTTTTTCCCATCAGGATCCGTGCGTGTCTCACCTGCGTCTGTACTGTGTGCCGTGGTTGCAGGTCCGCGAGCAGGCGGACCACGAGGTCCAGGGGTAGCGGTCACAAAAACAAGACCGGCCGACTGATGCGAAGCTTAGCAACTGGAGCAGCATCAATAAGCCAGTGGAAGGCGCCATGGATCCAGTCCCCCCCAAACTCGTAAGAACTGCAGAAACATTTGCACCGATATCGTGAGTGATGAAACCAAGTTAGCATAAGCAATACAAATAACTATTTTCATTTTTAGTAAATTATATATTTTGTTTGCCTAAGTTAAAATGCAAATACGATTCAGAAGATGCGTACAAAGATGTGATGCCAAGTTGGATCATGGCGCCTGCCAGTTTCTGTATGTCACATATGGACAACAAGCCAGCATTTTTTGGGGGGATGGGGTGGGGGGTAAAGTCAAATTAAAATGCAATATATTTGTATGCTCTGCTGAATGAATTTGACGGCCATGATGCAGGACAACATATCCAAGTTTACCAGGAGGTGATCAGACTTTTACAAAAAAGTATCGGGACCTTTCCCGGAGAAGGACAGGGTGCTTGGACTTCATACATATCCAGATAAGCGTTTTTCAGTTAATACAAAAGTGCGACCAGTCCGGGCCGTACCCCGCCTCCTGCCCGAAGACAGCTGGGGTAGACTCCAGCATACCCTAATGAGGATAAGCGGTATAGAAAACGGAAGGATGGATGAAGAAGTATCTGAAAAGAATTGTTAAAAAGAGAAGGGAAGGGGTTGTAGATAGTATTTTGTAATAGAAGGATCCATTCTGTCCATATAGAGGCAACATACTTGTGTTGAAATGAAAAGGTATCTTTTTCCAAGTATTATTTGAATATTTCACTGCCTGGTCCTGGTTTTTGCTAATCAAATAATGGTCCCCCTACATAATTGACTATATTAATAATCTATGCAAATCAATAACGTAATATATTTCATGCATGTTTCCGTATTTGATTGTGTTTCATAATTTCAAAACTACATTTGGGGGGTGCCACCACAGCGGTGGTTCTCATTTGCTCTCTGTGTTGCGCCCACCGGGGGACAGAAATATGCGTCTGTACTGTACAGGCTGACCTCCAAAGGGAAAGCAGCACAGTGCAATGAAACGGAGAGCAGTGAAGCATAGGAGCATGCATACCCAAAGAGCCAAGAGTTGGCAGGTCTGCACTAATCTTCAAAGCTGCCTCCGTACTACGTGAGAAGCCAAAACATCACCAAATAAACAAAGTGGCACGATGGAACAAGATGATTTACATGGAAAGTTTCGACTCACCACACGCAGCAAATACCTGTGATGTTGTCTGCGCCGCAGGCAGAGCCGAATCTTAACTGAGCTTGGTGTTGACCGGACGGCGATATGAAACCCACCCTCTGCTTGTTTTGGAGCAACACTCCCTCTCCGAAATCTCCAAATATGCTGAATCTGATGCAGAATCTGGAACATGACATGAACTATTTGTCCCCCCACAAAGTCTGGGGAAGAAAACACGGTGGAGTTTCCCGTCTGAAAGATGTCCTCCAGATGTCCTCCAGATGTTTTGTGTTGAGTCTTTTGGTGGGCTTTGCACACTCGGGGGCCAGGAGAAGAACTTTTACTCCCATATTTGCTCAATCTGGCACAAAGCACTGAGAACACAATGTTTCTCTCCATTTGGGACTTATTCTGCTGCGTGAATGGCAACAGGATAAACCTCAATCCTTCTGCCTTAAAGAGCCACTGGTTCAACAGTCTGGGCTTTTGACCCAACAGTCAACGCTTTCCTCTCCCATTCCTGAAGGTTTGAATGTCCGCAAATTATGCTGGTCAGATCAGGCAGGCCCAAACGCTTTGTGGGGGTCTACTGGAAACATCTGACAGTGTCCCCCAGTCAGAAGGTGTTTCAACTCCCACCTTCAACAATGTTCCATGCGAGGTGGTGGACATTGAGTGCCTCCACTGTCAAGGTGGCTAATGGTGCTGTGGCCATCAGATGGTTAGTGCTGGCGGTGAACTTGTTGGTGGACGCCAGTGGTGAGGGGTGCCATCAAGCTGAAGAGTCCTATCGGGCCTTTTTGCCCAATGGAACGCAGAAGGCAGCTGACAAGTACCAGCAGGCCAAGCAGGTCTGCGGCTCTGACAGTCGCTGAGGCAAAGACTCTGACTTGATTGGAGTTCTGAAAAGTTCTGGTGAACGTCCTCCGGGCAGCAAAAAGCTTTGGGCTCACCATCCACTTTGTCAAGAGGGGGGAGCAGTGCACAATCAGTGCCATGTGCGGTGGGGATGGTGGGCTGCTGACCTGGATTCGGGATGTTGTAGACTGGTGGAAAGAATACTTTGAAGACCTCCTCAGTCCCATCGACACGTCTTCTGATGAGGAACCAGCAGTGCCTGGGGACACCATGGCCGACTATTCTCTCACGGGTTGCCAAGGTAGCCTCGGTGGCAGGGCCCGGGGGTGGATGATGAAGTCCCTGGATGCTGTGGGCGTGTCTTGGTTGACACGACTCTGGAGCATCGTGTGGACATCGGGGGCAGTAAGGCATCTTGGCACCTCCCTGGGGAGGTGTTCAGGGCACGTCCAATCGGTCGGAGGATTAGGGAATGATCCAGGACACGTTAGAAAGACTATGCCTCTGAACTGGCCGGGGAGTGTAATAACAGTAATAATAATAATAATAATGCCTTCCACTTGTTATGCGCTTGACAAATACTCTCAAAGCGCTTACACTGAGGTCATTATCCATTCACTCCACACTTGGGGATGGTAAGCCACTTTTGTAGCCACAGACTGACTTGCCAGCGTGCGCCATCGGCCCCTCCGACCACCACCGTCACTCAGCCACACACCACGTTCATACTAGGCAATGTGGGTGAAGTGCCTTGCCTAAGGACCGTGGCACCTGCTGTTCCTCTGAGGTCTCCCATCCACACACTGACCAGGCCCTGCCCTGCTTAGCTTCTGAGGCCGACCTGACATCAGGTAAGCGGCATGGCGTGGAAATGGTCGAATATTGATGCTAAAAAAGAAACATGAGCTGCATATAAAACTTTATTCACATTATAAAATGTCCTAAGCTGTACACACATCGCTGTTGCTTCCTAAGGACACACCAAGTACGCGATACATGCCGTGAAAGGATGTTGTTACACATTAAATCAAAAAGGGTCCGTACACACAAAACCTTTACAGATGACCATGCAATACTTTGCATTGACAACGAGTGCTGTTTTTTTCACGGCATTGTCCGATCTACATGACTCCGGGGTGCCTTCTGACTGAAATGTCTACCGCTCCAGTATTTGGAGCCCAGAGGGAAGACTACAGACACAGAAAATGTGTTGGGGTTTTTTTTACTGGTAGAAACCGGGAAACGTTGATTTAGAAAAAGTCTCAATTTGATATCTGACTGCTGATGGGAGGGGCACCAGTGGGGATCCGTATTGCGAATAAGTCTTGCAGTTTGAGACGTGCCATAGTGGCCAGTAAAGCCGCGGGTAGGCCGAGTGAGCGATACAACCATGCATCAACACCAGAAGAGTGAAAACAGAGACAACATCTACGAGGGAAAACACTTATCGGACGTTAATTCCCACTCAGGCTTGTCTAAAAACGCCACCCCTGCAGACGCATGTGTGTGATGCTCTATTCTGTCCTCAGAGTGACTCTGCTGCCGAACACACGACAGAATACAAGCACAGCGAGGCAAGAAAAATCCGTTAATGCTTGTGCATAGGCCAGTTATTTACAGTGGAATTGTACACATGCTGATAATAGATTCAGGAATGCAATGATGACTTTCTCGGAAACAGAACGGAAGGTTGAAAGCTGTCTCCGCCCGCGCATTGGAGGCTGCAGGAACCTAAACGGAACAGCTAGTTTAGAGAAGCACCGCCACCTAAATAAGTGCTCATGTAAGACAATATAAAATGTGTCGGGAGTACTAAAACAGGAGGTTGCGGATGCAGTTGTGGTCCGTTAACCAGACACCACGCAGCAGAGTCCAGGGAAACGTCTCTTCCGCTGTCGCACTGGCGGCTGTGGGGTCAGGTTCAGAAGGCTGCTGTCATCTGGAAGAATAATATGCTAGAAACATTTAATAAAAGCGCTTTCAGCGGCGAGGATCTATTATAGTTCATACGTTTCCATTTAGTAGATTTTGCAGCTGGAGGTAGTCCTCAAATTGATTTCCATCCCTTGCCACGTTGCAGTTCAATTTTACTCTATTTTGGTTTTTATTTATACTTTAGTTATTTTATTATTATTGCATATTTTATTTATTTATATTTATATTATATTATATATCCATAGTCATTAAGAAATCATTCTGTTTCTTGGTTGAATACGGTCTCTTACTAGTGAAAAAATGATTGCAGTTTTAAGCAATTAAGCAATTTTGCTTAAAATTAAGCACAAATAAAGTTGTCCCTCGCTACATTGCTGTTTGAACATACATCAGTCTGTTTATCTGTTTTTCCAAAATGAATGAATGAATGAATGCTCTTTTGTGGTTGAATATGGTCTATTATTAGTACGGAAAAATGCATATGTAAGCAAATTGTTCATATTGGTGGTCAAAATTAAGCATTTTCAGGAATAAAAAGGCCTGAATGAAGAAAATCAAAAACAAACTATAAATATAAGGCATTCAAACGAAGACTTATGAAGTGTAATGCAGTGTCTGTGACGAGAAGTGTGCACTGGGAAGTGATGATGTCAGCTAGCTGGAGTTGACTGTTACCTGAGTACTAACGTCAGTTTAGCAGTGTAGAGAGTGGCCGACAGCAGCTCCTGTGTGAAGGTTCACTGCGTTTGTTTTTGCCACAACCACGCACAATTCTTATTTATGTATAATACGTCTTATTTTTCAATTATTTTTGTCTACTTCAATGGGTAACACGCGTGTAGAGGTGACTGTAGGGCTGTTAATTCATATCTAAAAGGCTCTATTCATATTTGTAAAAAAAACATATTTAGAAGGTCATAAACTGGCTTTCTATAGTCAAACTACAAAAAGATTCCATTTATAAGTTAGGATTGCTACTTTGCGGAAATTCACGTATGATACCCTGGACTGGTTGTCAGCCAATCACAGGGCACATCAACTATTACTACTAGCTTATTTGTTTCAATTGAACTAGGACAGTAATGAGAAGTAAAAAAAACAGTTGGGTATGTTCCACAAATGTTACACACCTTGATTTTTCAGTGGCAAAGGCATTGTGTCCCTGAGTTTGCTGAGCAGGTTCCTCATCTCCTGCATATCTCTGCCGAGATACAAGTCATTTTTTTTCCGCCAGTAGTATTTGAAAGCACCAACAAAAAAGTCACTTTGAAATGGGCACCTCTCAATGTTTTCAATATGGACTCCCACCAGCCACGGCTCATGAGGGTAATCGATAGGCGAAGAGGAACGATCTTCCAGGATGGGCGCATCCGAACTTTCATCCACCCGGAAGTCCATCCTCGGCTCTGAGTCGGTTCCTTGAAATCGAACACAGAATGAAAATAATAATATTATGGCCAGGAAATTGGAAATACAGATATTCCCAACATGTCAAGTTGGTGAAATGACGTATGCAGCCATCCCTCGCTGTATTGCCTTTTTTCAAAATGACTTTGGCTTCTTCATTTGTCCATCTTCCCCACTCAGTTTGAAACACGTTAAGATTAGGACAAATAAAATGTTGGCTAACAAGTTAGCTTGGTAGCTTGCTACATGCTAAGAGCGGCTTAGCGTGTCGTCTCTTATGTCCCTGCAGTGATCCCGTAGCCTGTGCATTAGTATTGTGTAATGTGGTGTAAATGCAGAATAATACAAATGTAACGGTGACTATAGGGGTGTTATTTCAAGTATGCAGGGCTCGAACAATGGTAAAAATAAAAATTGAAAAAAAGAAAACGTATAAACAGGTTTTGTATGCTCTAACTGTGCAAATAATCCATATGATATTGAATCTTACTTTGCAGAAACTCATTTAGGATAGTCGTGTCCTGAAACCATTAACTATGATAAATGAGGGACCACTGCGATAAACGAGGGAGTACTGTAATCCCAGGTGGAAAATAATTAATGACATCAATTTCTGTTGTTTTGTATTTGAGTATGTTTTAATGTTTTAATTTTGTTTTTTGATTTTTTTTTCCTCTTTATTCTACTTTTGTGGAGGCCAGTCAATGATAGATGTTTTTATTCATTTAGGGAGCTACCTGTTTGCCCTTGCACACAAAATGTATTTATTTATTATCATAAAGGTGGGGCTGTCTGTTAAGCTTGACATTAAAACTTCAGACATTTGACACACACATACAGAGATTTCACACTTTGTATGGTGGTCCTTGAACGCACCATAGTTGCAGCGAAACCCATAAGGGAACGTTTCTCCGATTCCATTGATCAGCTTACATTATCGTTCATTCGTGGTGAGTACCTGGATTCTGGTTCCGGAGCTGAATCCAATTCAATAGTTACAACACTCTCAACTCATATCGGAACTGCTGATCCAAAATCGGAGGAGAACGTCGACATCATGTTAGCCGTTTGGAGGAGGCGTGTGTAAAAAATAGCCATTATTTGGCAAAAACGATGCAGGAACTGAAGTCAAATTCATTCTTTGACAGTCCACCCCACAAAAACAATCGTTTTCTGTAGCAAATACGCATCAAGTCAGCAAATTACAGCATGTTTGCTTATGGGATGGCACACCTTTTTTACAGGATTTCTTTCTTTTAGCAGCATGCGGTATGTGCTGAAAGCAAAATTTGTTTTTAAAAAGTGCTGTTGCCTTGTATGGTGACGGTACTTTTTCTGTGAAGCTGCAGCACCCCCAGCAGGCACATTGACTTCAGCATCTCAGTGATGAACATTTCCAGGCAACACTGCAGCTGGATGAAGAGCCGACAGATCTCAGGGTGGATCTCGCCGTCTTCTGGACTGCAACGGGGGGCGGTAGGGGGGGAGTATTTGAGTGGGTAGGGACACAAGAACATTTAGAAAGGAGTCATTATTATTATATTGCGTGTCATATAACATTGTAATCCCTATTGCACTATTATCCTTATTAGGCTCAAAAGATGATGTGCAATAATGTCGACTAATTGTAGGATTTTGCCTTAGTTTTCTGTTTTTGTCTGTTATTATCGCTCACAACAACATTTTTTTGGTCTAAAATCCTTTTCCCGTGTTTTATTCTAAATCTGGCCATGAGTTAAAGATATTAACATTTACTGTCAAGCACAAAGTAACAATATCAGTATTGGCGATGCATGTTTTTTTACTTACTTGGTATCAAGTCAAAGTTTGCAGTACCCCTAAGTGTTATACTGCTTCATGTTGTATCATATTATATTTTTATGTAACTACGGGACTAAGCGGGAGCAGAAAACATCATGTTGTTATGGATCTGAATATCGGTGCTGTTATGGATTGTTAGGGGGCGTCCAGTGTGTATTCCGGCCCATTTGTTTTTTAAGATGATCGGGAGCTAATTGGGACTCCCAGGCTGCACCTGTGGGAGGCGTGGCCCACGCGGCTGCTGGTAATCCACGGGTGGCTTTCTACGTTTTGGTTTTCGTGGGAAGTCGGAGACCACAGCATCCGCATTGCTCTGCTGGGTCATGTTCAAGGAAAGATCAGTTTATCGGCACCTCCTGCCGACTTACTGCGAGTTTTTTTGGTTAGTGTACAATGTGCTGGGTACTCCTTGCTGGACCTGTGAAGTCGTTCCAAAGGTGTTCTAATGAGTGTGTGGTCCGGCCAGTCAAAAGGTTCTTCAAAGTTGGACATACGGGTTTCAGTGCGGTCTTTAGAAAGGGTGTTTATGATGTTTGGATCTATGTTTCTTCTATGTTTGGATAGTAATCCGTTTTTGAAAGTCAGGTGATCAGGCACTGACATACTGCAGCCATAATCCGTACGATGCGAGGACCAAGCTAAAAAGTCAACGAGACTCGGGAACTCCCACTGCCCCTTCGCGGTTTGGTAGAGAACGCTAAATGTCTCCAAAAAAGTGCTGAAATATGCATTTGTCTGTATATTTCATGGATATGAAATATGCGCTTCAGCTCGTGTTCAGAATCAGCTACTTATTACGGGTGATTGACACGACTTCCGTGCTTCCCATTCTTCTTCTCAAAGAGCCTTTTGCGTTGTTACACAGTCGGACAGCATGAAACTTGGACGTTCCTTGGATAAATGCTGGGCTTTGTCCCCCCCATCGGACACTGAGCGTCACTGGGAGTCCACGGGCCTGGACCGATGCTTCTACGTCATGACTGAACGCTCTGTCTAGGGCAAAATCCCTTTTTGATTGACAGTAAAATGAGCGAATCAGCAATTTTTTTGTCCCACAAATTCATGCTCCGCCATTGAACCAAATTGACCAACTAAACCACTCGGGACCAAAATCTACTATTAATGTTAATATATTATAATGATAAAAACAAGTTAATTTAAACATTTTAGCTACTTGTGTCAAAGTTTTAGTTTTATATAGTTTTGTGTTTTTGCTCTACTTTTCCACCTTTGGTGGGTTTTTGTTTTTATTTCCGCAATGAGCCACGTTCCAAGACGGCCCCCGGGCCACACGTTGGACACCGTGCATGTTTCGCCGGGAAGACAAAGTGCTGCTATGTGGTCTTTGGGTTGCATTGTGAAGGGGTTTATGTAGCTCTCAGACCTACATAGGGAGGTGGAGCTCCACTCCCGCTTTCCTGCTGCACTTGACCACTTTTTTTAAGTGAGCAAATTTGCAAAAAACATGTCTTCCCCTTCTCATGTGCACCCCTGCTCGGTAAATATGGCAACCCGTGTTGCTAAATCATCAGCACGGAGGTGTGTTATGCCGCGGTGCCGATATTAACGAAGCGGAACACCCGCTTAGCCTCACGGTGGATGAGTGAGTAGCACATTGGCCTCACAGGCAGGAGGTTCAGGGTTCGAATCTCTGTTGGGCATCTCCGTGTGGAGTTTCCATGTTCTCCTCGTGCGTGTGTGTGTGGGTTTTCTCCGGGTACTCCGCTTTCCTCCCACATTCCAAAAACATGAATGTTAGCTTCATTGGCCGCTCTAAATTGTCCATTAGAGTGTGAATGTTCGTTTGTCTATATGTGCCCTGCGATTGGCTGGCGGCCAGTCCAGGGTGTACCCCGCCTCCCGCCCAAAGCCAGCTGGGATAGGCTCCAGCATCCCCGCCACCCTAATGAGGCTAGAAAATGAACGAATGAATACCCGCTTACTCTTTATCGTCCAATACGCCTGACTTTCATTTCTGCAGTAACACGGGGGCAGGTATTCCGACCCCGATGGGGGGGGGGGCGGGGAAACAGCCACACGTAACTCCTTGATGCTGGGAACACCGTGGCGGGTTGGATTGCAAAGTTAATAGCATGCATTAAGCACGCAATGCACGGTTGCAATAATGGCTCCATATTACGTGCACTATCTTTCATGGTTCACTCTTCTTGGCTCCTAGCGGCCTCTTTTTCCGAACACATTAGGCCTTTTTGTTTGATTGCCACTTGTACACTTCAAACACCCTTCACGTTGAGTCATGACACTTGCTCCACCGTGCTTACCCAGAGACAGCAATGAGGGCGAGGTTTTGGTGCGCGGCGCGGGCCATGGAGCATCCTTTGGCCCTGGTGTAGTGCATCTGAGCCCGCAGAGAGGGGCAGTCGGCTGACATCTCGCCGACGGAAATGACCTGTTCGCGGTACAGCGCCACCAGGGTGTTGAATTCCTGCACAGTCTGCAGCAAAGAGCCGGCTGTGATGTTTCCTGGCGGACTAGCGCGGATGCTGATCTCTGCTGCACCCGCGCATGACCGAAACGGGCTCCATTTAAAGCACGATGACGTTCCAAGAAGCTACTCACCATCCTGCTGCCGTCCACTCTGCTCTCCGAATCCGCTTGTGCCCCTCTAGTGATGGGCAAGACGCTGCCTGCGGATCTGGGGCGCTTTTTCCGCCCGCACGGTGCAGAACTCATGCATGCAGAGCGCCTCGTCTTCTTCCGGAGGCTTGCGGCGCCCTCGCAGCAGAGCACCGCAGACGGCCGCAGTTAGTGCGTGTGGAGCCCGGGTTGAGGCGAACAGATGCTCCCCGGGCCAGCAGCTCCCTCTGCATCCCCCGACCGCGAGGAGAGTCACCTTCAGCCGCTCCTGAAGGCCGAGGGGGCGGGGAAGGGGGCGGGGAAGGGGGCGGGACAGGCTCCGACGTCTTTCGCTGCACGCGCACGCTTGAGGAGGGACGCAAACTCGTCGCCTTCCCGCCTTGCTGTTAACCCTTGGGACGCCTGAGCGGTTGCGTGCCTGGAGGATTGCGTCATAATCCGGCCCACCGGGCGCAGGCACCACACCCGTGCCAAAAAAAACCCCCACCCCTGCTTTCCCAAATGTGGGGGTGCTCCTTCTCCCAACATTCCGCTTGATTGCAAAATATGTGGAGGTCGTCCAAGATCTAAAAATAACTAACAAGCTCCAAAGTTTTGCTGCTCACATTGTTACAGCCGGACTACCCAGCATGCCTTGCGGGCATTTGGAAATAACAGTTTAAAGTGAGCAAGGATGCTGTTCTGTTTGATGCCATATGTGTGTGTGTGTGTGTGTGTGTATACAGTGGTGTAAAAAACTATTTGCCCCCTTCCTGACTTTTTATTCTTTTGCCACACAAAATGTTTCTGATCATCAAACCCATTTGAATATTAGTCAAAGATAACACAAGTAAACACAAAATGCAGTTTTTAAATGAATGTTTTTATTATTTAGGGAGAAAAAAATCCAAACCCACATAGCCCTGTGTGAAAAAGTAATTGCCCCTGCACCTAATAACTGCTTGGGCACCCTTAGCAGCAATAACTGCAATCAAACGTTTGCCATAACTTGCAACAAGTCTTTTACACGCTCTGGAGGAATTTTGGCCCACTCATCTTTGCAGAATTGTTGTCATTCAGCTTTATTTGAGGCTTTTCTAGCATGAAGCGCCTTCTTAAGGTCATGCCACAGCATCTCCATGGGATTCAGGTCAGGACTTTGACTAGGCCACTCCGACGTCTTCATTTGGTTTTTCTTCAGCCATTCAGAGGTGGATTTGCTGGTGTGTTTTGGGTCATTGTCCTGCTGCAGCACCCAAGATGGCTTTAGCTTGAGTTGACCAACAGATGGCCGGACCTTCTCCTTCAGGATTTTTTGCTAGACAGTAGAATTCATGCTTCCATCTATCCCAGCAAGCCTTCCAGGTCCTGAAGCAGCAAAACAAGCCCAGACCATCACACTACCACCACCATATTTGACTGTTGCTATGAAATGCTGTGTTACTTTTACGCCAGATGTAACGGGACACGCACCTTCCAAAAAGTTCTACTTTTGTCTCGTCAGTCCACAAGATATTTTCCCAAAAGTCTTGGCGGTCATGGAGATGTTTTTTAGCAAAATTAAGACGAGCCTTGATGTTCTTTTTGCTTAATAGTGGTTTGCGTTTTGGAACTCGTTTTTGCCCAGTCTCTTTCTTATGGTGGAGTCGTGAACACTGACCTTAATTGAGGTAAGTGAGGCCTGCAGTTCTTTAGATGTTGCCCTGGAATCTTTTGTGACCTCTCGGATGAGTTGTCTCTGCACTCTTGGGGTAACTTTGGGCGGCCGGCCACTCCTGGGAAGGTTCACTACCGTTCCATGTTGTGGCCTTTTGTGGATAAAGGCTCTCAGGGGGTGGCTACAGAAATTGAACTCAGGTGTGATAAACCAGTGAAGTTATTTTTTAACAAGGGGGGCAATCACTTCTTCACACAGGGCCATGTGGATTTGGAGTTTTTCCCTCCCTTAATAACGCAAACCTTAATTTAAAAACTGCATTTTGTGTTCAATTATGTTATCTTTGACTAATAGCTAACGATTTTTTATAAGCAGAAACATTTAAGTGTGACAAACATGCAAAAGAATAAAAAGTCTGGAAGGGGGCAAATCATTTTTCACACCACGTATGTATAATATATTTGGCCCACGCGGGAGCGGAATTTCGGGGGGACTGGGAGAGTGGCACCCGTAGGGGGCCGATAGGAGCTGGGACACGGCGGTATTGTGAGCTTTATTATAGTATTTGGCTTTACGGGGCCCCGTCATTTGCCCCGCCCCCTGCCCCACTGTGATTTGTTCCGCTACTGGGACCACGAGTCAAAGTATTCCCACCAATTTCACCTTGAGGAATAATTCTGTGATCCCCTGTTGATTTTACGCGGATATATAAAAGTCCATACCTGTCGCGTTTTTACAGGGAAATGACATCATATCCGTTCTCGGCGTCCAGCCCTGCCTCATTCAGGACCAGGGTCGGCTGATCCAATTCTCAGATGGTCTTGGTCCCTCCGTTTGGTCCTGTTCTTTTGACCCTGGACTGTACTCCTATTCTTTTCTTTTGTCATGTTTCCCTTGACCTGTTGGGGATGTGTTGTTCCGTCCTCGGTGTTACGGGGCGTTACTTTAGATTCCTCACACTTATCTGTTTTTCTGTCCACGCCGCTCATTAAAAGTAGTAAAGACTCTTTCTGATGCTGTTTCTGATGCTATTGTGGGTCCGGCCCTCTAGCGCTTGATGCAGGATCTCACCCGACGAGTTAGGGATGATACTGAGAAAGATGAGGGCTCAACCCAGAATTACACAGGACGAGCTGGATAATGATCTCATCGGATTTGGGATCAGAGTCCGCAAGGAAAGCAGGAGTAACACACTTTGTCGTGATGGACTGAGATCTTGCCATGCCTGCAAGGTCAAGAGCACACATGTAGAGGCCGTCTGACGTTTTGCATTGAATAAGGCTGGGGAAAATGTAATCAGATGAGATCAAAATAAATCTCTTTGGCATCAAAAAGACCAAGAGAAAATATTTCTCCAAGAACACCACCCCGTCTGTAAAAAAAATGAAGTTGGTTTTCTTCGCACTGAGGGGCAGACGAACCAGGCCACGCACAGTAGAATCCTGGATGAAAATCTCCTGGCCTCGGTCAAAACACATGGGTTGGGTCTTCCAGCATGACATAACCAAAAACATGGACATTCGTGGACCTCCACCTTAACGCTCAAACGTTCGACTTTTGCTTCCAGACAGCCGGTGAATGGGTTAGGTTCCCCAGAAGACAACCTGAAGAGCGGAAGTTTTCAGGGTCTTCAAGACATAATTACTGTACATGCAAAGCAAAAAACTAGAAATCCAGGGTCCAGTTGACTGAGTGGTTGTAGACAAAGGCCGGTCCTGTATTGAAGATGTCTGTGAAATCAAAAGGCGGCAAATTGCCAACTACTGTGAGCCCGGCTGCATACCTTTTATGTTCTGGAAGTAAAAAGATAAGATGGCGATGGGGCACCCAAGGGGATTTATCACCCAAGCCCAGGATTGAACTAGAGACCTTCTTGTGCCAAATCCTATTTAGGTCCTTGTCATGTCTGATACACTTCCCTTGTCTGTCAGTAAGTGCATGAAGTCAAAGGCACACTGAGGAACATCTCCATCGTTTTTGTAAGTCTCAATAGTTTTGTGTGTATGCACAGTTTTAGTAGGAATCCCTGACACACCTTTATCCATCAGATGTTCTCTAACTTTCCCATTTGTGTCTAGTTGGTTGCCTAGACCACACTGAGCACTGAGGTCCCCAAAGTGTATTATCCCTCATTTCTGGCTGTCTTCATGGGTTACAGACCTTGATGATGTTGATGCTTGAACTACGTTTCTCTGGTTATTGCACAGATTGTATTACCCTTGGTACCGTTGGTTCTCAATTAGTTTCTGTCACCTCCCACCCCAATATTAATTTGTTTTACATTTAGTATTTTAGTTTATTTCATGTTTTATTTATTAATGCAAACCACTGCATGTCTTGCTAACACCAGCATGAACAAAGACACTAATATACCTGCCAAATTTGAGGAAATGCTATGATTATATTTTCCCAGCACCTCACCCCCCATTCCCCCACTTTAACCACCGACACCCCACCCCCCCGCCCACACCCCCCACCGCCCCGTTCTAGGTTGAGGTTCAAAAATCAATCAAGCTTGGGTTGAAATGGGTTCTTTATCAGCTAATCAAAGTTGAAGTCCGTCGAAATGGCAAAAATGTGGATTTGATGTCATTTTCTGTCAGGTGTTCTCACCTTCATGATCTCTTGATGGCAAAGGCCAAACGCATTCTCTCTTTGCACGCGCTTGGATTGTTGCTGCTGAGGTAGGACACAGTAAGATGGTCATTTTAAACTTCTTAAGAAATCCTAAAAAACTCAAGTGGTAGACCTGACGATCGGACCGGACTGTAAGTGCAGTCCAATAACCATCAGACGGCAAGAGCAAAACCTCCTCTGACGCCCTCTTGGAGTTTGCCCAGGAGCACCAATCATGGGACATTGAAAGGTGGAGGAAAGTTTTATTCTCTGATGAGAAAAATTATATAACTGACGGTCTTGACGGGATTCCAGCGTTACTGGCATGACAGTCCCACCTGAGATGTTTTCCACACAGCACAGTGGATGGGGAGCCATCATGATCTGAAGTTGTGCAGGGGCGTCAAATAGCAGCGTTGCAGGGGTCATCCCTCATGAATGTGTGTGGTAGCGACGAGCTCTTTCAACAGGACAACACAGCAACTCACAATGGCCGCCTGACAAAGGACTTTGTCGAGAGGAATAATATCTTGAAACGTTTGAAGGTCTACTTAGAACCTCCATAACATCCAATGTTTCAACTGAACTGAAAACTTGCACCAATTAGTTACCAAGGTTTATTTCCAGTTTGGCTGGTATGAGTGCAATTCCTGTCCATTGCAACGTGAACTGCCGGAATGCTTTGTGAGCATTTTTCTGCAAGGTGTTAAATCTCCTGGATTCAGATCTTTCTGTATTTTTGTCTCCATTGGTCTGAGGTCATTTTAGTTTCCGTGGCGCCACCAGAGGGCTCTCGTGTGGTGATGACGACAGAGGAAGGCTCTAATCAAGTGTTTTATTAGTGTTTATTAAAGTTGCATAGCTTAACCATTAAGATGACTCTACTCGTTAAAATGTGCAACCTTGGGGGGACATGGGGTGTTTGAACTGGACAATCCCAATGGGTTTACTGGTGAATGTGTGAGCTTTATTCACTCCATGCAATTACAGAAAATCAAGCTATTGGTTGAAACCCCAAAATTGTGCAAAATATGCATTTAAGAATATCCACGACAATGTGAAAAGTGGCATAGAAGTCAGACAAAAATGATTATGTGTCTGATCATGCTTGTATAACCCCGATATGGTATTGATATGATCGACATTAGGATCACCCGGGATGGCTTCACGGTTGAAATAAATGAACACACACAATTGAAAACAAAGCGTGAGAAATTCGATGAGGAGGTGCAAAGGTCCCAATGAGTCTGGATCGCCTGAGACGCATGCACCGTCGTTCCATCCTCACACACACACACACACACACACACACAGGCACGCACGCACACGCAAGTGACGCACGTGTATAAATACGCGCGGTCGGTCTGCCTTGGGAGCCTCAAACGGTGGACTTGCCCGCTATGCGCTCTCCAAGGTGGGACTTGGCGCTCTGGGCCGACTGAACCGCGTAAAACCGGCATGGAGGACGCAAACAACACGACAGCATGGTTCCACTTTGACCCCCCTCTCAACGAAACCTCCAAAAGTGAAGAAGAGGAGGTGAGGCTGAGTTACCAAGTCACCACATCCTTCCTCTTAAGCGCGCTAATCCTGTGCGCAATCTTTGGCAACGCGTGCGTGGTGGCGGCCATCGCGCTGGAGCGCTCCCTGCAGAACGTGGCCAACTATTTGATCGGTTCCCTGGCCGTCACCGACTTGATGGTGTCGGTGCTGGTTCTGCCCATGGCGGCGCTGTACCAGGTGTTAAACAGGTGGACTCTAGGTCAGGTTCCGTGCGACATCTTCATCTCGTTGGATGTGTTATGCTGTACCTCGTCTATCCTGCACCTGTGCGCCATCGCTCTAGACCGCTACTGGGCCATAACCGAGCCTATAGACTACATGAAGAAGAGGACACCTCGGAGAGCAGCGGTTCTGATTAGCGTCACATGGTTGGTCGGGTTCTCAATCTCGGTGCCGCCTATGTTGATTATGCGCTCCCAGCCGAACAGCGTGGATGAAGACAGGAAGAACCCAAAAGAGTGTAAGATCAGGCAAGACCTGTGGTACACTATTTACTCCACGTTCGGGGCTTTTTACATCCCGCTCATGCTCATGTTGGTTCTGTACGGGCGGATATTTAAGGCAGCACGGTTCCGCATCAGACGAACCGTGCGTAAAAGTGACCCAAAGAAAGTGGCGGACTCCGGCTTGGCTTCATCCCCCGCGTTCTTCCACAAAAAGACTCCCAGGGAGGCGCAGACTAAAAGCTGGAAGCGGAGCGTGGAGCCCCGTCCGATGCCGTGCGTCAACGGCGCGGTGAAACACGCCGAGGATGGAGAATCTCTGGAGATCATCGAGGTCCACAGCAGCCTCAAAGGCAACCTCCTCCTCCCCGGCACGCCGAGTACCGTGCCGTTGTTCGAGAGCAGGCATGAGAAGGCCACCGAGGCCAAGAGGAAGATCGCCCTGGCCCGGGAGCGCAAAACCGTAAAGACGCTCGGCATCATCATCGGCACTTTCATCCTCTGCTGGCTGCCCTTCTTCATCGTCGCCCTGGTCATGCCCTTCTGCCAGGAGCGGTGCCACATGCCCCGCTGGCTGACGGACGTGATCAACTGGCTGGGCTACTCCAACTCGCTGCTCAATCCCATCATTTACGCGTACTTCAACAAAGACTTCCAGGGCGCTTTTAAGAAAATAATCAAGTGCAATTTTTGCAGATCTTAGTTCAGCAGCACCTCTGAGCTAGTGCAGAACTTGTTCTGCAAAAGACTTCCGCTGATGGCCGATGATCATGCAAATATGGAAGATGCAAGATGCTTTTGTGCATAGTAGAAGCTGCGATCCTCGCCCTGTTCTGTCGTGTTCAATAAATACTTTAAATGCTTTACCATCACTGGAGTCATGATCTCTAATGCCCCACCTCAAAAAAGCAAACACACTAATATCTTTTTCAAGTTATTCAGATGACATCATTATTGAAGATTCATATTTCAGGCGGACGCATGGATATTTGATGTGAACCCCGTTATGTCTTTTGGATGTAAGGTATGGGATTTTATATATTTTCTCTTGGTTAGAAAATAACACAACATTTGAAAATGTCACTTTGAGCCTGCCAGCGTTTTTTTTCTTTTCATATTTACTTATTTTCCAATTTTGACAGAATGTTAAACATGAAAAAACACTGCGGTCTATAACAGTCAAAAACGTTTTTTTATATTCCATCCATCTTGTTTCAAACTTTTGTTCCCCCTCGGGAGAAACGCACATGATGCCATTTTAGAAAGGACAAGTTATGAATGTCGTCATCTCGCGATGCAAGCACAGCGGAGGACAAACCGGAACACACAGACAAACACATCATTCATTAAAAAACTTTCCCCTGGCAGTCAGGGTGTGTCTGCGCCCTTCCTCTTTGTCAAGCTCAACCTCATAACGTAGAAGTCTGCCTTGAAAGGCGGTGGAGGGGGCCACCGAGATGGATGATAGAGGCGGTCGCCATAGCGACATATGGGAGATGCAAACTCTGGGAGCTAGAGGAGCAATTACCCGATCAAAGGCCTGATGCAACACAGGAACATACAGGGGTGTGTTTTAGTGGCCCGCAGCTGGCAGCCATCACTCACACAGCAAGCAGGTGTTATCCGTTATTGGCTACTCTTTATTCCTATTTTCTTTGCATTCGTACGCGAAAGGTGGAATCGGGTTTATTTCATGGCACCACTGTAAATCTCTGCCGGGGCACTAGGCGAAAACACATTTTCCCTAATTCCATATTTCCGTGTCTTCCTTTTGAAAATGAATACACAATTTCAGTGTGGCCACCTACTAGTGGAAATGAATTTCACATTCAACATGTAACATTCGACCGCACGGCGGAAGAGTGGGTGGCACATTGGCCTCACAGTCAGGAGGTTCGGGGTTCGAATCTCCGTTGGGCATCTCTGTGTGGAGTTTGCATGTTCTCCCCGTGCGTGCGTGTGTGGGTTTTTTTTGGGTACTCCGCTTTCCCCCCACATTCCAAAAACATACATGTTAGCTTCATTGGCCGCTCTAAATTGTCCATTAGAGTGTGAGTGTTTGTTTATATGTGCCCTGCGATTGGCTGGCGACCAGTCCAGGGTGTACCCCGCCTCCCACCCAAAGCCAGCTGGGATAAGCTCCAGCATACCCGCGACCCTATTGAGGACGAGCGGCATAGAAAAAGAACGAAAGAATGACATTCGGCCTATTCGGTGAATGGTTCAGATCGCAGAGCCGTCCTCTCTCAACCTGACATTGGCGGTAAATCCTCAGGTTCTGTCCTCCGGGATCCTCCTGGATATGTCAACATTTGTTCCACATTTCATACAACATACACAAAAAGTCACAAATTGAAACATTTGTACAGTATGCTGGGAATTGTGGTCTGTGTCAGCCAGGAATCACATTTCAGACCAGTCTTTCCCAACCTTCATTCAGCCGAGGTGCATATTTTACATGAGAAAACTGCTAACTAACCAAGAGGATGGGTCCGCTGTACAGTGAAATATGTGACCATCAAATTTTGCATGTGACTAACGGGATTATCCTTAATGATAGTACAGATTGTAGCATTTATATCTAACCCAAGTTGTCAGGTGCTGGCTGCATGCTGGAGGAGGAGAGGAGCCTGGATTAGACTTCTCCATGTTCAGTCGTACTTCCCCTACAGAGACACCGCCGGCGTTCTGCTGTCACAGCAATTATGTTTCCATCTTTCACAGCCTTTCTGGAACCCAGGCAAGATATTGACACTGGTCTTTTGATGTTTTTTGCTTTTCTTACAAAGTTTGGCAGAAAAACAGCAGTTGCGTGTTATCTCTCAAATGTGACTGATGTGTACTAAACAGAATGTTGAGTAGGCGCGTCGCGAGAGACAAGACCTCGTGAGATTCAACGCGACGAAAGGTCTTGTTTTAGAGGTGAACTTCTCGCAATGATAACAACAAATTCATTCATTCATAAAAATAATTTTGCATGCCTGCTTTTCTTGTATATTACCTCCAGATGAGCGTTAAGAGGGTTCACTCTGTGCATTGGTTCAGTCGCCTAGACGCTTGGTCTGTGAGATACACATGGAGGTGTGAAAACGTGGTTGCCCCCTTTTTTATTTTGTTTTTTTGTATGTTTGTCACACTTAAATGTCTTCAAACTAATTGAAATATTACTCTCTGACAAGCGCCACTTCCTGACCACCGCACACTCTTCTCCCGTGGAAAGGAGAACATTTTCAGCAAACACACGATCATGAGTCTTCTTAATCGTGTTACACAGAGAATACTAAGGTAAACATCACACTGGGTGGACGGGGTGGTTGGGTCTCAGCAAGGGTGGGTGTGGGGGGGTTTCTTGCCTCGGTTCATGGCCGAGACCAGGGATGTTGGGCTCAAACAGTTTGGTGATCTCTGCTTTGAAGGAATGCTTTTATTGCCTAATATTCATTCATTCATTCATTTTCTATGCCGCTTATCCTCATTAGGGTAGCGGGGATGCTGGAGCCTATCCCAGCAGACTTTGGGCGAGAGGCGGGGTACACCCTGGACTGGTCGCCAGCCAATCGTAGGGCACATATAGACAAACAAACACTCACATTCATACCGATGGACAATTTAGAGCGGCCAATGAAGCTAACATGCATGTTTTTGGAATGTGGGAGGAAACCGGAGTACCCGGAGAAAACCCACACACGCACGCATGGGGAGAACATGCAAACCCCACACAGAGATGCCCAACAGAGATTTGAACCCAGGTCTTCCAGATCTCCTGACTGTGTGGCCAATGTGCTAACCACTCCGCCACCGTGCGGCGCTTAATATTCACGCCAAATATCAAAATGGACACAGTTGTGAACAGTTGATGGCACATGATCCATTAGTCATGTCTGGAGTTGCTGGAGTTCTGTGCTTTTATGGCAAAAGCCCACCTATCAACCAACAGGTCGGTCGGGCTGTGCAAGGAGAACATCTACTGAATGACTGTAGAAACAACAGAAAGAGTGAAGAATGGAAAAGGTAAGTAGTATAGCTTGTCAGTCATCCAGTGTTTGGATGGCAGGTGGCATATCTACCATCTTCCACTACCGCTCAGGTCAGAGAAATGAGTGTTCAAAAAGAATGACCTTTGAGTGACGAGAAAGGCTCGAGAACCCGGAGGGCCGATAAGCGCCAACACGAGAGTACACGTCTACTTCCGAGCGAGCTCCCCGCGATGGCAGGCGGGGGCTTGGTGGAGTGGCGTGGATCCCAGGCAGAGGAAGTGTCTGGAGAGAAGGGGTCACTGGAAGTGGCGCTGGTGGATAGGCAGGTGCTGGGGGGAGTGTACGGGCTACTGGTGGGGCCGGCGGTGCGGCTGCGGCAACCGTTTGGACAGCTAGAGGAGACTCAGGAACTTTGCCATTTTGAGCTGGCAGCTTCTCGTAGGAAGACGGATGTTTGAGTGTGTAGGTGGCAGCGTGGTAGAAGCTGTGGTACTCCAGGGCATGCCTCGCGCTCGCCATCCTTAGCCTGCAGGACACCACATTCAGTATGAGACGTATATTGCCGGTTCTGGCACTTTTAGGAGAATCATGAGCCTGCAGATGAACTATGTGTTTTTGTTATGTATTGCATATTTCAGCCCAAAGTGCATCTTGCAGTTCCAAGTCCCTGTTCTTCATACACACCTGTGCTGTGTTTGTAAGAGCCTGTAGAGGAGCAGGATGATGGCAGCGCCAGCAAGAGTCACCAAAAGCATCACCACCCTGGGATCCAAGCTCCAGCACGCTTTCCCGGTTACTCCAGATGAGCTGCAAGGCCTGGGGGGCTGTGGCGTTTGCATGGGTCCTTCCATGCCAGGACTGTCTGGATGTTGTAAGCTGTATCAGAAGGGGTAGGGATCTGGACAGAAATGCTGGTGGGGGCCTGGGGAGCCAACCTGCATCACTGCCGTGTTTGATCAACCGAGTCCATTTTGCGTGGACTGTAAAAATGTAAAACCAAAGTTTGACAGAATTCCTGCCAATGGCTGAACACATACAACACAAATATGCACGTTTAAAATGTGCCTTAAGAATGTTGCACAGTATTTTTACACGCATTTTAATGTGTCATGATTGAGCCAAAAAAGTATTTATTGCATTGTCTAAAATGCCGCTAGGTGCTATTTGGTTAAGGATGTCAATCATATGACATTTAATTGTTATGAACCCACTCCCATAAATTGATCAAAAGTATTATTTTGGTCCGTACATAAGAAGACTCGCTGGAGAACTAGCAGGGGTGGGCAAACGTTTTGACTCACGGGCCACACAGGGTTAAAAAATGGGTAGAGGGCCCATCTGTATAAGGTGGCACCACACTTGCTCACGGTGCAACAAAACGAAAACGCATCCACAGCAAGTTAACGCATCACATAAACCCAACTAAAACTAACTAGACTAAACATAAAACTGCTATTTCCAAATGCCCGCAAGGCATGCTGGGTAGTCCAGCAACAACAACAATATAAACTATGAACAATAAAACATTGGATAGCAAGAGTATGTGAACTTCTCCTTGTTTTCTTCTCTGACAACCTGAACCTGAAAGTGTGGATATCCATCCATTCATCCATTTTCTTCCGCTTATCCGAGGTCGGGTCGCGGGGGCAGCAACCTAAGCAGGGAAGCCCAGACTTCCCTCTTCCCGGCCACTTCGTCTGGCTTTTCCCGGCAGATGCAGAGCCGTTCCCAGGCCAGCTGAGAGACATAGTCTCCCCAACGTGTCCTGGGTCTTCCCCGAGGCCTCCTACCGGTCGGACGTGCCCTGAACACCTCCCCAGGGCGGCGTCCGGGGGGCATCCTAACCAGATGCCCGAGCCACCTCATCTGGCTCCTGTCAATGCGGAGGAGCAGCGGTTCTACTCCGAGTCTCTCCCGGATGACAGAGCTTCTCACCCTATCTCTAAGGGAGAGCCCAGCCACCCTGCGGAGAAAACTCCTTTCGCCCGCCATTTTGTCTTTTCGGTCACTACCCAAAACTCATG
The DNA here is from genome assembly GCA_024372805.1 of Oostethus manadensis. Taxonomy (NCBI): domain Eukaryota; kingdom Metazoa; phylum Chordata; class Actinopteri; order Syngnathiformes; family Syngnathidae; genus Oostethus; species Oostethus manadensis. The sequence goes on from QODF01000112.1 coordinate 385,427, forward strand.
AGCATAGGTGAGGGTAGGAACGTAGATCGACCGGTAAATCCAGAGCTTTGCCTTTTGGCTCAGCTCTTTCTTCACCACGACAGATCGGTGCAGAGTCCGCATCACTGCAGACGCCGCACCGATCCGCCGGTCCATCTCACTTTCCATCCTTCCATTACTCGTGAACAAGACCCCGAGGTACTTGAACTCCTCCTTCCAGCAAATTTGTTGGAAAGGAAACTTGCTGTGGTGAATGCAAAGGAAAGCCTTTGGCTTGAGTTGCAGAAGGCATAACACCGCAGTTATGGTGAAGTTGGCAAAAATATAATAACACTATGCTGAGGAAAAACATCAATCCATCCATTTTCTTTGCCGCTTATCCTCATTAGGGTCGCGGGTATGCTGGAGCCTATCCCAGCAGACTTCGGGCGGGAGGCGGGGTACACCCTGGACTGGCCGTAACACAAACATGCATGGCAATAATTAGCTTACTATGATTTTAATTTACTATTTTTGGAGTCTGATTTGATATGGGGTTCCCCCCTGAAAGTCCGAGTTGGCTTCATGAAACATTCTTATCCAGCTAAACTGTCCGAGCGTTTGTCATTAGTCCGTTTTCTCTCGCAGGTACGGGCCGGTTGGATCCAATTGGCATACCTTTGTGAAAAGATGGTGTGCAAATAAAGAGTTGCTCTCATGTCAAGTCATGGCTTTTGAAGCAGGTAATCGGGTCGGATTAAACGTAAAAAAGGGACAAACAACAGTTGCCTGCTCATGTTGACTGAAAAAATGTCACTTACCTCAATCAAAATGTGAGAAAATTCTTGAAAAGCATACCTGCAAGCCTGAACACGGCCGGGGCACATGCGGCTGGTTGTCTCCTCGAGACTGAATGCAGAATTCCAAGCACGTCCAACTGGAGCGGGGTTGGTAGAAACAACAGGAAGCAGTCCACTTCCTGAAGAAAGCACAGAGAGGACTTCCCATCGCTATGGTTACAGGAAACTAGTCAAGGATGTCTTTGTTCTTTGAAGGACTCCTGCGGAGATTAGCGCAGGTCCGAATGATGCCGACCGAGTGGTGGATAAAAACCTTGACCAATGTTACGCCTCGTCTATCCCCAAGCAGGTGCTGCCAAAAGTCTGACATTGGCGGTGCAGCAAACTGGACATAAGCGTTGTCAAGGTGCACGAAAACCAGTGCCACCAGTCGCTGTAGGAATGTTGGTGTGGGTCAGTGGCTCCCAAATGAGTTTCAGCGACCCCCTGCCCAAAAATTGTGGTAATCATGACAAGTGTTTCGCGGTAGCGCCGGGCCCCCCAGTTTGATGCAGACTGAAATTTTGCTGTTATCTGAGTCAAAGTTCTGGGATCGTATACGACACATCAGCCCCCAAAAGGCTTGCTTCCGTGTAGGTTCTGTTGTCATGCATGGCTGCAATACGTTTTGATTTCGGGCCAAGCCTAGAAGGAACAACTCTTAGCTGGCGCTCAATATCTCCGGCTGGAACCCTCCCAAGCTCTCATATGGGAGAGGGTGATATTAAAAGATCGGTTATCACCAGCCCGATTGTGGCTGAGGGGAGAGGTGATCCGCCCAGACAACCTGGCACAAAATGGAACAAGAAGCCAGCCTCCATCCTAAAAGGCACAGGCAATAAAGGAAGGGAGAGTAATTTTGAAGTTTTAGCCATCTATTCATTTAATGTTTTATGGCAGCTCAAAGGGACACAAAGATACGGTATATACTGTAAAGAGTGGGGGAAATCATTCTTTCATCCCTGCCGTCTTTTTATGTTTAACCCCTTCAAAGACAGCAGTTTTTCTTCTTCAAATGTATTTCATTATCAAGGAACAAACAACCTTCCACCAGTCCAGCCCCACAATACCACAAGAGACAGAAAACCACACAAGCGCCACCAAAAAAGCAAAAAACTATTCAATATTTCTATTGTACTCTAAAGACTCTTTGTGCTTTTTGACTTTTCTTCATATTTCTTTTCACCACTTTGCCATTCATTCATTCATTTTCTATACCGCTTATCCTCATTAGGGTCGCAGATATGCTGGAGCCTATCCCAGCTGGAGGCGGGGTACACCCTGGACTGGTCGCCAGTCAATCGCAGGGCAGACAAACAAACATTCACACTCAAATAACAAATTTAGAGCGGCCAATGAAGCTAACATGCATGTTTTTGGAATGTGGGAGGAAACCGGAGTGCCCGGAGAAAACCCACACACGCACACACGCGGTCCAATTAGTGATCATACATTGTGATCTACGTGCTTGCTGTCACGCTTACAAACAAACAGTCTACAATGGGCATACGTATTTTGCACTCCACATCATTTGAGAGGGGACAGAGTATCATGTTTTCTGTTTTAGGGAAGGTCTTTGAACCTAACATAAGGCCTGACGTTTGCATGTTTGGACTGTCTAGCCCTCCTGCGCTGTAAATGTGCTACGCGCTTGTCAAACGGGTGCACGTTTAGCGGCAGCGACGGCCGTAAAGCGATTACTATGCGATGCGGAGATCATGCCGAGCGGGGCCCAACGACGGCGCGGTATCGTTGTGTGAGGAGAATGCGGGGACTTAGTCATCCCCTTAACGTCCACGTGTGGCGGCTGCTGGTCCGGCCCGATACTGTGCCTCTTCAGACGACGCATCTTACCCGCGCTGTGGGTCGGCACCCCAGATGAAGAGGCGTGAGGTCGCCAAGCAGTTATAGTCTCAAAGTACAACAAAGCCAACAAAGGAGGGAGCAGCCGGGCTCGTCGCGGGCTGGCGAACGACGGTTTCAAAACAGAGCGGACACAATAACTATGAAATAAGAAAGAACCGTCTCTGGCTGTCTGCCCTCTCTGGTGGGGTCAGTTGGTAACAGAAGAACAGAAGGCTTCTTAAATGTAAGCAAATATTCATAACCCTTTCCAGGATCTTCACAGAAAAGAAATAATTTCTCTATTAAGGAAATAAATAACACCGTTTCTGAAAGAAATAATAACCAAGTAACCCGGTCTGGGTTCTTCACAGAAAGAAAGCTTGTCTACTCGTAGCAGATGTCTACTCCGTGTACGCAGGGTTGCCCCATAAAATCTAAACAAAGATACCAGTTCAAACGCGCACATGCATAAGTACAAGTTATTCTTTTTATTATTATCGTATTGTCAATACATTTCCGGCTGTGCCGTCACCCTCAGATGAAGGGAAATTGGTTCTGATGTTCGGCAACTACGCAGGAACCACCAGGCCTGCTGCGAAAACCGCCGGAAGGCCAGCGTCGCAGTCCGCAGTGAAGTCCTTCTGACATTGCCACGGACGGAGAGGCTGGCGGCTAACAAAGAAATCCACACCTTCAAGGAGGTGAGCATCGTAGTAGTAAGTCTAAATGTATTTGAGTTGCCGTGCAAAGTGCACAGCTTTCCTCTCTTTCTGGTCCAAGAAAAAAAACCGGAAGTATGTGGTGGGTATCTGTGTGCGCTTCCACCTCCATGTCTCCACCCTCAGGCCTTGCGCTGTCAGATCGACTTTCCACAGCAGACAGCACAAGGTCATCAGATGATGGCCAGGGGCTGGGGGGTGCCCCGCAGTGACTCGCTGTCCATATTCATCCTCGGTGAGTTTGCACCCTGCGCCCACCAGACATTTTGGAACCCCTCGTGTCTCCTTGTCGGGTATCTTTTTCACCTCTGAGCAGACAAACTCTGAAGGTACCGGCTAATTTTGCTACATGATGCTTTCTAGAAGAGTCGGGGGAAGAACGTCAGCCATGCAGGACAGTCATGGGCTGGCCAGAGCGAGAGTGGAAATTGCTGCTGCTGTTTAAAGTGTCGGTGTTAAAGAAAAAAACACTCAAGCACAGAAAAGCAGCATTTTTCCTCCTCATCGGTACAATACTCCAAATGATAACAGTGATAATCAATATTTCCACTGAGTGAGAAGTAGCTTCATGCATGAAGGTACATAAGAAGGTTTTTAGAAGTGCACCATGTTTTATTGGCCAGGTTATTCATAGGTATGCACTTTTTGTTTTGTCTTGTCCAGCATCATAACAGCTGAATGGGAGTCAAGCTGCCTTTAAATGCTGAGCAAAATTTCTCTGCCAAGGGAGATTTCATAATCCAAACGAGTCTCCCTTGGCATTTGACTGCGTTTATTATGAATTTTGTTGCGCCACATTTCCATGCCGGACCTGACCTGAAAAGGGACGGGTGGGGTGAGGGATATAAGAAAGGGTGCAGAAGAACCTCACAAACATATTTGAACCATATTATAAACAACCGTAATAATCACAATTTCAGCAACAACCAGAACAGTCACAGAGCAAAATGAGCAAAAAATAATAATAATAATAATGATAATACTAATATACATGTACACACATACATATACATATACATATACATATATATACATATACACATACATACACATATACATACATATACACACACATACATATACATGTATATATACACACACAAATATATATATATATATATATATATATACAGGTATGCACTTTTTAACAGTACTCGTTGCAGAATCCCGATCAATTATGTGTCATTCAACCCAATCTCCCTGATTCATACACGTATAGACGCTGCATGGAAGGGCTCCTCTGGCGCGCTGCAAAAGAGCCAATTAGTGGCATCCTGGGTACTTTCCTCTGGTGGTGCGGCTTTGTCCATAAATGTGACTAATATCATATTTCATCTGCTTCTAGTGACCAGAAGATGATAATGTTGCTGTTTGATGGTACCATGAAATAACTTGAGGTTGTGCACCAAACAAATATGCACACCAGCACTCATCAAAACCTACCTTTATGCATTCCTGAAACCAAATATGAGGTAAAAGAAAAATGGCTCATGCCGTGTGGTAGTCTATCCGGCGCCTTCAAGGACCATCAGTGTGGTGGTGAGGTGCTGCTACGCCAGAAAAGTACTTCTTTAGCGTTAGCGCCTACAACAACAATGTCGCTGTAGCTTGGTTAATATGCGGGTCCCATTGGAATGTTGTTGGGTTTTTTTCAGAAGGTGGAATAGTCCCATTACGTGCATTCTTAGATGCCTCTTCTTAGCTGTTTTTATATCTTTAGAATATCTTTTGCGGTCTCACATAAGGATTGTGGATTTTGAGCAGAATTTAAACATAAGTTGAGTTTTTGTAAACCAAGCCAATCTATTTTTGTTTTTCTTGAATTGCTTGCGTCATGCCGCACGGTGGATGAATGGGTGGCATGTTGGCCTCACAGTCAGGAGGTTCAGGGTTCGAATCTCCGTTGGGCATCTCTGTGTGGAGTTTGCATGTTCTCCCCGTGCGTGTGTGGGTTTTCTCCGGGTACTCCGCTTTCCTCCCACATTCCAAAAACATGCATGTTAGCTTCATTGGCCGCTCTAAATTGTCCATAGGTATGAATGTGAGTGTGAATGTTTGTATGTCTTTTTTCGTCTATACGTGCCCTGCGATTGACTGGCGACCAGTCCAGGGTGTACCCCGCCTCCCGCCCGATGTCAGCTGGGATAGGCTCCAGCATACCTGCGACCCTAATGAGAATAAGCGGTATAGAAAATGAATAAATAAATGAATGCTTACGTCATCTTTTTTTGACTCGGGGTGCATGACAATTATCGGGCCAATATAGGAAATTATGCCAATAAATGTGATAACATTAAAAATAGCTCCAATAACCAGGGAGAGAACCCACAGTACAATGTGCTGTTAAAAACGACGAGTTTAAAAAATAATACAAAAAGGGTTGCATGTTCGAAATCTTGATGTAAACATCGACTAGCGGTCTGCGACCCGCACATAATGGGTCAACAAAGTAATTTCGGGTCCCGACCCACCAGTTGGGAATCACTGCTGCATACGCCAGACTTTGCTGTTTTTAAGGAGCTACTGCAAAAATGCTAGTGGCAGATGAGTGTCCTGCTGTGGATAAAGACGTACTGCAGCATCCACGAGCCAAAGATCCTCTGACGGAAGCAGTCTTTTGCAAAAAACAAACAAAAACGGCAAATGATGAGCACGTTTTGAAGTTTCTACTGCAAATGCCAGTAGTGGTCCGCTGTTCCAGGAGTCTGCTGCAAAAATGTTAGTCTGCAAGTCGCGGGCCGGTCTGTCATTCAAGGGCCCCATTTGACCCATGGGCTGGCATGTGAGCGGGTCAGCGTTATGTTTTGTAAATCTCATACTGGCTGCACAGACGTCAAGCGCCCCAATCCCTTCCGAACCGGTGGCACCAACCAGCCAACTGCAATGGAACCATTTCAACTGAAAAAGCGTTCCGCTCTTTGTTCTGGTTCAAATCCCTTTCTCCGGTTCTACGCAGTTGCATTCAAGGTTTGTCCAGCAGCACACCCAGCACAAGCTGCAGAGATCAGTCCCGGCAAGAACACTGTTGAAATCAAAATCCCTTTTTATTGATCTGATGTCACCGAGATGAATTTGCACAATTAGAAGAAGCAGAGGGCAACTAAATCCATTCCCACCGTGCAAAAACAAATATCCAACATCCAATTTCCTGGGCGGTGAAGAGCCACTGATGTTCAAGCAGGGAAAGAACCGTGCTGGTAGTTACGAACACCCAACTGAAACCTGAGCTCACTTACAAAGCCTACATGGACAAAAGCACGCTAGTTTGGGGGAATCTCTGCAATCTTCTTCTGGGAGAAGGTCAGTGCAGAAAATCTCAAGTAAATGTCGAGTTTTTGATCTCAAATCGCTAATCAGGTCTCAGGTAAAGACTCGCAAATCCAAGTCAGACCAGGTCCAGAAACGACACGTGGAGTCCGATTCTCAGGTCCTTACAAGTCATAAGCACTGTTGGTGTGACAAGGCTCAGTCACGGGAAAAGTGCTGACACGTCATTGTGGGTGTAGTCAGTGCACAGAAATGTAATCTACACCCTGATTGGACGGTAACACAGTAGATGCATTGAATGCATTTCTTATGCTAACTACTTAACGACAGTCATGTTGGTTGAATATGCACTAATATCTCAATACGTATCGTGTGATGTTCAGATGAAACATGTAGCGTTTCGATATGCTCGCACTAGGTCCGGAACAAGGTGAAAGGGACAGCGGGACTTGGGGGCGTCATGTGGGTGCTGAATAAAATGAATTGAAAAGTGAAAGCATCCTTCCACCATAGACTCGCTACATCGCGGTTCAAACACTTTGCCTTTTTCGTGTGTTTTAAAAAAAATGTATGAATAAATTTGTGACAACGTTCAACTTTGCTAAGCCTAAACACAGGAAGGGACGGACACTGCTCGCATAGCTGTACGCTCTTGTTCTTCCAACATCCGTGGTCGCACGGCGGCTGCTCATGTAGCACACCCGACATGAATGCATCTTTCCCGGCCACAGCGGGCAAATTCTCCCAGTCAACACTTTGGTTCTCCTGACCTCCGTGGTCCCACAACGGCTGCTCACATAGCACACCTGAAATGAATGCATCTTTCCCGGCCACAGCGGGCAAATTCGTCCGACCAACACTTTGGTTCTCCTGACCTCCGTGGTCCCACGACGGCTGCTCACATAGCACACTCGACATGAATGCATCTTTCCCGGCCACGGCGGGCAAATTCTCCCAGTCAACACTTTGGTTCTCCTGACCTCCGTGGTCGCACGGCGGCTGCTCACATAGCACACTCGACATGAATGCATCTTTCCCGGCCACGGCGGGCAAATTCTCCCAGTCAACACTTTGGTTCTCCTGACCTCCGTGGTCGCACGGCGGCTGCTCACATAGCACACTCGACATGAATGCATCTTTCCCGGCCACGGCGGGCAAATTCTCCCAGTCAACACTTTGGTTCTCCTGACCTCCGTGGTCGCACGGCGGCTGCTCACATAGCACAC
>QODF01000112.1:397903-433765 GCA_024372805.1 Oostethus manadensis
GCGTGGCTAATGAAGTGCTGGCCGATAACAGATATCGGTGGGAAAACCAAATAAGAATGGAGAATAATTGTAACATATTCAGTGGTCTGCAGAAGTTTGGGCAGTTTCCTTTATCAATCATTAGTAGTTTGGCTCAGCAATTTCGGGGAAATATAATAGAGCAGTAATATTTGGGGAGTGAAATAAAATATTTAGGATTTACAGAAAGTGTGCGATATTTATTTAAACAAAATTAGGCAGGCGAATGCATTTGGGCACCCTCGTTGTTTTTATTGATCAAGACTATCTTAGACTGAAACTTGGATATTGCAAGTCCATTTTTGAAGGTTTCTGGCGTCGGGTAAATCTTGAAAGGGTAATAAATAATATCAAAATGTCATATCTGCTGGTTTCATTTTAAGGAGTACATGACGCCACTAAAGAGGCGGTCCAAAATCCAGGGACAGAAGCGGTGCGTTTACAGCAGGCAGTTGCCGAGTGTTTCGTAATACAACAAAAACGGGCGGCAATGCAAATATTTCTTTTGCAAGGTGTCCAAAAACTTTCTGCTTGTGCTTCCAAAATGTTAAGTCAGAGGCCAGCGTGCCGGTATGATCGGGATGCTCGATCATACCGCAAACACACCGAATGGCGGTCAAGTCTGTTGAGTCTGAAACACTCTGATGTCCTTTTCCGCCTGTTTACACGCAAACGAGCTCATGTTTGTTTCCAGGTCATTTCTCTGGTCTTCTCATTCATTCATTCATTCATTTTCGGTGCCGCTTATCCTCATTAGGGTGGCGGGTATGCTGGAGCCTATCCCAGCGGGTACACCCTGGACTGGTCGCCAGTCAATCGCAGGGCAGACAAACAAACATTCACTCTCCCATTCACACTCTAATGGACAATTTAGAGCGGCCAATGAACCTAACATGCATGCTAGCCTAACACTGTGCCTCTCAAATAAAGGAGCAGGACCCCCCTGGGGGGAAGGCTGTCAGGGGCAGCTTGAGAGGCGCAGAGGTCTTTTAATATAAGGGTTATGAACAGAACTTGTCGTACTCACTATGCAATTTGACTCTTGAACGCTTCACTGCTCTCCCTTTTGTTGCACTCTGATGATGTCAGTTTCGCGTTCAATCTGTGCAGTAGAAATAAATAAATGGATATTAGTCCGTTTCTCGATAGTATTTCAGACATTTCCGTCCCCCATGCCAGAAAAATAGTTGACAATCGCTGGTCTAATAAGACATGCAGGTTTTGGGGATGTGGCGGAAAGCTGGAGTACCCGCAGAAAAGGCACACTCAAAGAGACCATCGCAACTCCACAGAGAGATTCAAACCATCCGCCTGTCTTTGGGATTCGAACCCTCCTGATAAACCACTGCAACTACGCAATAAAAGGTTTGGTTTCTGTTTTATTGAGGAGAAGACGGACCTAGGATCTTTTCTTACTAGCTCGGACCGCCACTTTCCACATTTGTCCCATCGATATAAATGCAAATTGCGCAATCTGGTGAGGTTGCAAATTCTGAGCTGCAGACTCCCAGCCTGGGCCAAACAATGCTTGAAAGGTCACTGGTTTATTAAGACTGGACCAGCGAGCATGAGGGGATGCACTGGTTTCTCTGTTCGTCAGGAAGAGCAACAATATTGTGAGACATGGATGTTGTTAGGTGTATTTGTGTATTCGTCCAGCTTGGACGTTACGTTTGTAGGATCTGCGAATGACTACTTTGAGCAGAAAAGGGTTTTCCGACCTTCCATCGGTCTACGTTTCTGCAGAAAGTAAAAATGGGCGAGCTTCAACATCGCCATCATGTTGTTTTGTTGTGACCCGACATGGACCTTACTATGTCTAAGCCTTAATATGGTGGCAAAGCCCCAATCAAACAGTCCATTTAAATCAGTGCATCCAAATCACAGACCGTTCTCCTCTTCAGGGATAATTGCTCCTATTATTCCATCGATGAAGTGGCTCCTGAAAATCCCTTTAATGTTTTAGACTGAATTGTGCAGCTCCATCATGCACGAAATGCCGCATGAACCAAAAAGTTCACCCCTCTTCACCAGAGTCAAACTGCCGTAAAAGGACGTTGAACTCGTTTTCTACTTCACGTCATTTCACTGGTGCTGGTTATGAAAATGTGTCTGACATTTCGGAAAATTCTTTTTTTTTTATGATTTATTGATGGTCGCCACTTACTGGCCTCCCTCGCATGCTGGAACTAAAGTTCCAGTGTATTTGTTTCCATATGTTTGTTTATGGCGGCCCGCCATTGACACATTGTGACCGCCACCGATCGATCAGCTAGGTGGCTTTGATTGATACCTGTTCACCCGGCTTACATTATAGATAGATGTACATTGTTTTCCAAATCCGTGTTTTTAACTTCCTGTGTGTATTTGAAGGCAGTGCAAGTCAATAGAGTCCCATTGTGTTGTTAATTAAGATGGAAAAACACCAGATTCCATTTCTGGGCGCAAAAAAATTAACAGTTTTTTGCATTTTGGAAAATCTCCACTCTGGCAGGAGCTTTGCATTATGGCCAGTTATGCAACTCAGACGATGACGCCATCCACCCCCAGCCACACTGGATTCCCACGATCCCGCCACCGAAGCCACAGTATTGTGTGTTGACGTTGGACCTCCCGCCGTCGTGTGCAGACAAAACCTGAAAACACGCTTTTCTGCTCTGCCTTCTTGGTCCCTGGCTGCTTGGGAACAATTGCTCCTCATTACAGGGTCCCCACAAGCTCCTAGCTGTGCAAAAGCTGACTGCTTCATGAAGAAGTTTGAGTCTGGTTTGAGTCTCGGTGCATGCAGTGCGTTGAAGATGATACAATACAGCACCACGGTTTTCATGTCATTAAGTTCATTTTCTACATGAACTTTGTGATTTTAAAATGTTGCCTTTGTTTGCTTTTAGATAGACTCCTTCGATTGGATTAACCACACAAAAAAACGTGCTTTACTTTGAAGCAACTTCTGTTGTGCAATGACCTCAACCCCCCGAGGGTGTGAAGGTGCTGGCATCCAACCTGTAGAGGGCGCCCAACCAACACACACATCTGATGAGCAAATTAGGGCTGAGCACAAACAAAATGATCCCCCATCCTTGCGGACCGCCCTTGAGAATGCCCCGTGAGGCCCGCAGCTACAACCGCTGCTTGCATCCAACTCACTTTCCACGACTGAGGCCCGGCACCAGTTTACATTTACTGAGCCCACATTGTCGTGCAACTTTTTCTTACGTGGACTGAAGCTTCTCATACTCATGCAGTGTACATGACACGGACAAAGGACTTTCCTTCAGGCTCAAAACACAGCATACGTGGAAAGAGACGCACACAAGCTATCTCATCTTTGCCCTTCATGTCACTGCCTCTCTCGCTCACACACACACACACACACCCATGCATGTTCACCCACACACACTATTCTAGCATGTTCTCTAGCACTAATCATAATTCCTTGTGTTGGTAAGTGCAAGCTTATATTCTCCGTCAGGGTGCTGCCTCAGTAAATAAATCCATCCATCCATCCATCCATCTTCCACCAGTAAATAAATATTATTTTTAATATAACTAATAATTCATTAATCATCCATCCATCTTCCACCAGTAAATATATATTATTTTCAATATAACTAATAATTCATTAATCATCCATCCATCTTCCACCCGTAAATATTCATTTTTTCTATTATAACTAATAACTAATAATTATCCATCCATCCATTTTCTGCAAGCAAATTTAAATGTTTTCAAATGAAATTAATAATTAATTAACCATTCGTCCATCCATACATTCATCCATCTTCTACCAGTAAATATACATATTTTCCAATATAACTAATAATGAATTATTCATCCATCTTCTGCAAGTAAATATAAATTTTTTCCAATATAACTAATAATTAATTAATCATCCATGCATCCATCTTCTGCAAGTAAATATACATTTTTCCAATATAACTAATAATTAATTAATCAACCATTCATCCATCTCCTGCCAGTAAATATAAATTTTTTCCAACATAACCAATAACTAAGTAGTCATCCATCCATCCAACCATGTGACTAAAACGTTAATTTGGGGAAAATGATGAAAAATTACTGATGAAATACAGTACAGGCCAAAAATTTGCACACGCCTTCTCATTCACTTGGCGACACATTTAAGGTTTTTGCAATTGACTGACTTGTTTCTCTTTACTTAGCTAAATTGGTTCTTGCCATGATATGAATTCTAGCAGTCGTCCAGTAGGGCTGTCGAGTATCAACCTGACTTCTGCACAACACAACTGATGGTCCAACCCCATGAATAATGCAAACATTTCCACTAAGTAAGCCTGACAAGGCACCCCCCTTTGTGAAAACCATTTCAGGTGACTGCCTCATTCCGAAAACACCAAAGGTGTGGCAAAAGACCAAATGGTGGCTACTTTGAGGAATCTAAAATGGAAGACATATTTGGAGTTATTTCACACTTTTTGTTCAATAAAATACCTGAATCCACATGTGGTCATTCATAGTCTTCAGTTAGAATGTTCAATGTAAACAGTTGTGGAAATAAAGAAAATGCATTGAATGAGGCGTGTCCAAAAATGTAATTGAACCCAACAATGTTATTATTATTATGATTATTATTATTATTATTAGCATTTTCTCATGTGGGTTGGAGGTATGTTGGAGCCTTACCAGTAGTAATGTAATAACCAGTAGCCTGCCAATGCAAAACAATGATGTCAATGATGATGAGCTGTACGATCAACTCTGCCTTTACAAATATGTCGGATGGATTGTTCCAAAATAATAGGCACATGCACTCAACATGAGGCAGCCCGTAGTTTTGGGGTGAGCAAAACTGATTTATAAAAAAGATCATTTTTCCACATGTCTTCTATTGGATTTCATTCCTTGAGCACCATGTGTACCTAATGTAAAGATTATGGCTGCCATTGCTATATTTTGAAAGGGTGGGCTGCCCTCTGTTGGCTGATAACAATAAGCCAGGTCCATGCCAGCAAGCAGTAAAAAACCCCAGCATAAATGCATTTTGTCTTTCAGATATTTTTAGATTGTAGATATAGACAACAATGTTCTTCTGTTGCTGCTTTTTGTCATTTTTTGTCACAAACGTTCTTTTAGATGCTTCTAGATCAAGGGTCGGAAATCGCGTCTCTTCAGCATCCTTGTTGCGGCTTCCTCTGCTGAGCGCGGTGAGATTTTTTTTACACCAAAGTAGGGGAATTGTTCATTTCTGAAAAGACTATGAAATATCTGACTCGCCGCCAAGTCCTTGAATGCATCTAGACTGTCTTCTTCTGACTGCTGATTGGATGAACAAGGGCGGGGGCGGTAGGCTAGTGTATGCAGTGAGTCTCACTGCATGGAAGAGAAAAAAAAGGTGAAGGAGTTTTGAGTTGAGTCTGAAACAAGTTACTGCGCAGTAAAATAAAAGAATGTAATTAACGGGAGCATGGGAGTATGTTGTATAGCGAGAAGTGCACTTTAGCTATGTGCTCACAGCCCCTGACATGCTAATTGCCGAGGTGGTGACTCCAGGAGAGGAAAGTTATGTGCAGCGGCAGTTGACTGACTGTGCACTCACAGCTCAGAATAATATGTGCTTTCATTTTGATGTCTGCAAATACACCGTGGTAAAGTTGGACGGTTGGATATTCTGCTCTGTAGCTACAGCGGTAGTCCTCCCTCACTGTGCCCGGACTGCTCTCTCATGGTGTGGAGAGCTTTTGAGCAAACGACACTAATATGCAGATACTTGAACTCTGATTGGCTTTTTTATCCTAAAGTTGGCTACATTTTTGTTTTTATTTTACACAAATCAGTTCAGTGTTTAAATTAGCTCGGAGTAGGTCTACACGTGTAGCCTCACTTTTGTTTGTTGAATTTTGTGGTTCAAAGAGACAACATTAAAAAAAGATTACAATTTCAAAAAGTTCAGAAGTTCTGTAATTTTTTGTGGCTCCCAAACATTTTTTTGATGTTAAAGTTTGGTATCTGTTTTAGATGCTGGTGGGTTGTTGAGAAGAGATTGGATATCAGTCCCCATTCGCTTGGACCAGAAAAAGTTACTAAAAGAGTATCTCCAGGGGTCTGATTACTTGCTAAGTATAATCTAGAATTTACTGACTACCCAGCATGCTGTATAGCTAGAGGTGTAGTTTAATGATTGTCCGTGCGTCTGCATGATTTATTTTAGCTTGTTTTAGTGAAAGAAAGTTTTAGTGATCGGTACCAGTTGATATCGGAATCGGAAATCGGGAGTTGACAATATCTTGGCAAAAAAGCCAATAGGGAAGCGAAGCTCGGGAGTCAGATGTTGCTCCTTTGAAGACCACATACGTCTCTCGGACGTTTCCAAGCACCATAACATTTCTTTATTTGAACTTAGTTTCTTCTTGGAATATATGTAACAGGTCGTGCTTTACAACAGGGGTGTTGGAAGTGCGCTCCGAGCTTCAAAGCAGAACACATCAAAAATGGAAAAATGAGCAGTAATTTTACGAAAAATAAAGTCAAAATATTGGGAGAAAAAAGTTGTAATTTTTTGAAAATTAGGTTGTGGAAAAGGTTTAGGACAATAAAGTCCAAATATTAAGAATTATGAGAAAAGTTGAAAAAAATTGGAAAATTAAAAAACTGCAGAAATGGAAAAAAATGTTGTAACTTTACAAGTAGAAAGTCAAAATATTAAGAGAAAAAAGTCAACATTTACAATAAACTTGTAATATATGACATTGCAAAAATGTAATTTTAGTTTATTTTTATTTTTTAAATGTCGCAATATTAAGAAACGATACGATATAAAGTTGTAATTTTTGGAATAAATAATTTGGGAATAAAGTTAAAATATTGTGGGAATAAAGTCTTTATATTAAAATTCAAAATATAATTTTTGTTTAACAATGTATAATGTTTTGTGTCATTTTTTTTTGCTAACATTTCAAAGTAAAACATGACAGGAATCACAGCATTAAAAATAATATTTAAATATAAAACCTTCTCAGCTCTTTCATCCATCCGATTCAGAGACTTATGTTCAAAAAATGCTTGGCACACTTTTAGTTGTATTCTCTTTTTTTTAAAAGAATATGTCTATCACGAAAATAGATTTGAAAATATGCGTGGTTTCCCGACCCCGGTTCTGGACTGCAGTGTTTCTCGCCTGCTTCCGTCAGGTTTACTCCTGTGTTGTGTACTGATGGATCTGTTCAGATTCAGCAACGGCTTGTAATTTGAAAGTTTCCAATTCCAAACCTGACCCAGTTATGAAGACGCCCCGCCCCCAAGATGTAGAGCCATACAAGCCGTGCACAGGAAGCAGAAGGTTTCACTTTGAGCACACGTGTAGAAGGTCCAGCCCGTGCAGCCATGGCGGCCTACATGCGAACTCTCGCAGCGTGTAAGTACATTTCAGATGTGGCATCAGGCAACGAGCCATACCTAATACTTGACCGGAGTAGGAACATGAAGTTTTTCCTTGCCTCTGTCGCCAAGAGTCTGCTCGTGTGGGGTTCCGTTTTCTGTCATTTATGAGGAGCTCGGTGTTATTTTGTTTTCGACATGTGTTGTGGTGCTGTTAACTTCCGTATTGCCACCAAGCCGCGTAGCACAACATAACTGCTGGTACTAGGTACACATTAGGGTGCACGCAGTGACTTCCTGTTCAGTGCAAAATAAGCTTCAAATCGAAAGTCCAATTAGATACCTTTCGGCAGGGGTATCAAAGTGCGGCCTGGGGGACGTTTGCAGTTTTTAAACATAAAATTTAACAGGACTGCCTAAAAAGATGTATAAACACAGCAAAATTGGAAAAATTCCACAACAATAAAGTCAAATATTATATAAAAAAGTTAAAATCTCACTAGAAAACGTAATTTTACAAGAATAGCGTCATTCGATTAGCATTTTAGTAGCATAAAGTGAAACGTGTGGTCTAAATCATCAGAAAGACAAAGAAAAACAATAACCGGATATTCTTGTCACTCGCCAACATAACTTTCATTGTTATTTTAGTAATCCAAGCTATGCCGCTTATCCTCATAAGGGTGGGGGGGTACGCTGAAGCTTATCCCAGCTGACTTCGGGAGGCGAGTTACACCCTGTACTGGTCACCAGCCAATCGCAGGGCAGGCAAAAATTACATTATTACTTAAATGACATACCTATGGAAAATTACAGTCTCCAAAATTGATAAAAGTTTTTGGGTGTGTCCCAAAAGTAGGTCAATGCATATAATGAAAAATGAGCAAAACAATAAATAAATTACAGTACTTTGTGGAAAAAAGTTACAATATTATGGGAATAAGTCCAACTATTATGAGAAGACAATTATTCAATTTTTTCATTTTCTTCCGCTTATCCGGGTCCGGGTCGCAGGGGCAGCAGTTTCAGCAGGGAAGTCCAAACTTCCCGGTCTCCGGCGACCTCTTCCAGCTCCATCGGGAGGACACCAAGGCGTTCCCAGGCCAGCTGTGAGACATAGTCCCTCCAGCGTGTCCTAGGTCTTCCCGGGGGCCTTCTCCCGACCGGGCATGCCCGAAACACCTCACCGGGGAGGCGCCCGGGAGGCATCCGGACTAGATGCCCGAGCCACCTCAACTGGCTCCTCTCCATGTGAAGGAGCAGCGGCTCTACTCTGAGCTCCTCCCGGATGGCCGAGCTCCTCACCCTATCTCTTAGGGTGAGTCCAGCCACCCTACGAAGGAAACTCATTTCCGCCGCTTGTATCCGCGATCTCGTTCTTTCGGTCATGACCCATAACTCATGACCATAGGTGAGGATGGGAACGTAGATCGATCGGTAAACAGAGAGCTTTGCCTTCCGGCTCAGCTCTCTCTTCACCACGACGGTCCGGTACAGCGACCGCATTACTGCAGCATCTGAACAAGAACCCGAGATACTTGAACTCCTCCACCTGAGGCAAGACCTCACTCCCAACCCGGAGGGTACAGTCCACCCATTTCCGACTGAGAACCGTGGCCTCCGAATCCGAAGACAATTATTATTATTATTATTCTTTGTCACCGATGTCACAAGGCTGAGATCCATTTTTCTTGGACTTCTTGGCACACCGACATGTGTTGCTTGACAAAGTATGAAAGTGGCTCTTTCATTTGTCAATATGTCCCTCTGGGCACCCCCGCTTTACAGCAAGGCCGACTCCACACTCCAGTTCTTCTCGCTCCTTGGACTGGCTCTCCCTGAACCTTAACCGTGGCTGGCTCCATCAGGCGGGTTAGTTTTGGTTTTGATTTTGGCTGTATCGACAACTGCTCGTATCGGTGAAAGTCCGGCTGCCGAGGGGCACACCCCTCTTATATCAGGGAGTAAAAACACATTCTTTTATGAAAACTTTTCAGAAACGATTTCCACATGTTAAAAATTAATGATTATATACCAACATGTTAAATCCATGTTGAAATAAGACATGCTTTTTTTTCTTGAATTGCAGGTCTGATGTTGTTCGGTGTAGTTCTCCCAATGGACACCCCCACGAGATCTGAAATCAAAAACAGTTCTAACACGACCCACCCTCACCAAACTGCCACCACTGCTAGTTCCAAAACCCAGACCACTACCGTCTCTGACACGACCCACCCTTACCAAACTGCCACCACCACTGCTGAATCCAAAACCCAGACCGCTACCGTCTCTGACACGACCCACCCTCACCAAAATGCCACAATGGCTAATTCCAAAACCCAGACCACTACCATCTCTGACATGACCCACCCTCACCAAAATGCCACCACTACTCCTAGTTCCAAAACCCAGACCACTAGCGTCTCTGACACGACCCACCCTTACCAAACTGCCACCACCACTGCTGAATCCAAAACCCAGACCACTACCGTCTCTGACACGACCCACCCTTACCAAACTGCCACCACCACTGCTGAATCCAAAACCCAGACCACTACCGTCTCTGACACGACCCACCCTCACCAAAATGCCACCACTACTGCTAGTTCCAAAACCCAGACCACTAGCGTCTCTGACACGACCCACCCTCACCAAAATGCCACCACCACTGCTGAATCCAAAACCCAGGCCGCTACCGTCTCTGACATGACCCACCCTTACCAAACTGCCACCAGCGCTGGATCCAAAGCCCAGACCACTCCCATTTCTGACACTACTCCTGCTTCCCAAACAGTCACAGTCCCTGTCACCAAAACCAGCACCCTAACTAGTGCTACTGGCAGCCGGCGGGAACGGCAGGGGGTGCACAAGCGAAAGGGTCTGAGCTCAGGTGTGTACCTACATGGTCTGTTTTTCATTCCTTGTTAGAAATACACATGGAGTCACATGGAAAAGTGGAATTCAATGATTCCCACACTTTGGCTGCCATGATAAGAGGGT
The DNA here is from genome assembly GCA_024372805.1 of Oostethus manadensis. Classification (NCBI taxonomy): domain Eukaryota; kingdom Metazoa; phylum Chordata; class Actinopteri; order Syngnathiformes; family Syngnathidae; genus Oostethus; species Oostethus manadensis. The sequence continues at coordinate 408,278 of QODF01000112.1, forward strand.
TCCACTGTAATTTGCATGAGAATTAGATGCTTTTTAATTTCCTGCTTGAATCACTACTAACAGTTTTATTGAAATAAATAAACATAAATTACACATTTATTTATATATGTATATATTTTTTTTCCCCTGAATTATTCTTGGGGCATGTGGGTTCAGGTGGTGCTGATATCCATCTTGCTGCTATGAGGAGCTTGTAACTTTGGATACCAACAATCACACACAAAGAAAAACTCACTACCCACTCATCCATCGTGTCGTGGATCCGTCTTTATTCTAAATATATACTTTTGTTAGCATCCTATTAGCTATAAGTTATGTCGCCCAACTACGATGTCATTGGCGGTTGACTCGAAAATGTCGACTCGAAAACAAAACACGTTTTTATGGTTTCATAATGATAGTTTTGCACGCGTAAAACAATTTTAAGCTGCGAATGAAAGGTTTCTTTCAGTATGGCACCACATGGACACCTTTTGGTTTGGACAACTACCAAACGTCCAATGACCCAGCATGCCTTGCGGGGTATGAATTTGTGCTAAAGTGCTGTTTGCATGTACATCAGTAAGCGTTTATTTCGATACCCACATAGTCCATGGTCTGTCCCTTGTTCTTAGGGGCCAGATATGCGCCCCCCCATTTGAAATACTACTGACAGTTGATAATATCTATTTATCTGCACTGCACAAGCATCCAATAATACTAATGTTTAATAAATGCAAATGATTTGCTCCCATTTGTCTTCCCAGGAAGCATTGCAGCCATTCTGTGCGCCTTCGCAATAATGGCCATTCTTGTTTTTGGAGGTCTGTACTACAAGTACCGGTAGGTACGCAGTAAAAATGTCTTTAACCATGGACTTTATAGGATACGGTCATCTCTCATTTATTCATATTACTTTATATTATTTATAAGTGAATTTCCACGAAGTACGATTCAATATTACTAACTGGAATATTTTTGCAGTTAGAGCATAGGAAACCTGTTTATGTTTTCAAACATTTTCTAATCACCTTCACAATTGTCTGAATTGTTTGCACAACACTGATGCGCAGGCTACACAGGCTCCCATCCCTGTAAGGACTGTAAGCATAGCATGCTAGCTAGTTAGACTCCAATTCATTTATTCTAAACTAAAGAAAGGGTCTCAAACGGAGTGGGGGAGAAGGACAAAGCAAGAAGCTAAAACCTTACCGCTTCCACACAGAATGTGAGGAGAAGATGTGTGGACATGCCCGGCTGACTCCATGCAGTGTGATGGTGTCATTACTGACACCAGTGGCCAGGATGCTACGTTGTTTGGCGTGTTTTTCGATGTTTGGGGTAGTAATAGGTCGCAGTCAACCATGAAACTGCCATCCTTTATTAATTGATGAATTTTTGGATAAACGCGGTAGAGAGGTAGGAAGTGATGTTCCAACCCCAATGTTGTGAGGGTGGTTCGCACACCCCTTTTTTTGCATTGGTAATTTGTCTGCTTTGTTAATGAATTTCTTTCCCATCTAAATCTATTTCCAGACAACCATCCTATGGTTCTCTAGAGAGCAGCAATACCGACCAGATCTTTGGGAGCTACAGCAACCCCATGTATGACCCTTAAGCCCACTACCTCTACAAACGACTTCCACATCCAGTCCACACTGCAGAAAGGCTTTGGAAGGGGAGTTCTAAGTGTGCGTTTGGGATGAGCAACACAGAAACTGAGGAGGCAACAAAACAAAAACGCACCAACCAGAAAATAGAATAGTGTAAAAAATGCGTCAAGCATGCCTGGATGTACAAATTATGTACCAGATGTCTTTGCAGTTCTCTAATGTCGTATTTGAATGAAATGCTTTCTGTAGTCTGCCTTCTTCTGATTTTTCACCTCTCATCTGATTAGAGCTGTCCTATCAAGTCGTACTGGGGTTGCCCCGCCTGGTGAACATGAACTGATGACGCCTGCTCGGTTGGGAGGCCAAACTTCTTCTAAGGCAGCCGGAACAGTCCAGTTGGGACGATTCGATATCCTGAGAATTCTACGACCCGGATGGATGAGAATATTCTCAGGCACACAAACATGTGACTTATTACCGTCTCAGAACATGATACTCCTTCAAGACAAAGTAGCCCCCTCACCCTGGTATAAGCATAATGAACACGCCTCTGAGCCGTACTCGTACTCGTGGGGGCCCGCCCCACCATTTGAGAAGCACTGTCCTGGGTACTCCTAAGAGTTTGTGTGCTTTATGATGTATTAACGAACAGTGACCCTGCGATGTTCTCATCAGGGTATGCTGGAGCCTATCCCAGCTGACTTTGGGCGGGAGGCGGGGTACACCAGGACTGGTCGCCAGTTCTTATTAAATGTTAATATTTATGTTAACGTGAGTCACTTTAGCGCTAATATAAAAATGTTTTATTTTGTTTATATGTGATCAATTTGCCAACTTGGGTTGACACATGTGAGATTTTACTCTTTTTTTAATTTTTTTTATGCCAAAACCACAACTATCAAAAAATGCTCCTGCTCAAAATGTTCAGACCAGTTGAAAAATTGCGAGAATTGACATGTTGGGATCTTAGGGAGGTTCTAAGTAGAGCTTCATAATACAAAAAGTAAGCAAAGAGTAAGCAATTGAAGGTTCGTCAGCTGATCAAAAGTTCAAAATCAAGGTTGCATTTTTTCCTCATCGGAGAATAACACGTTTTTTTACGTCTGGTGCTCTCTTGCAAATTCCAAACAGGCAACGTTGCGGCTGGTTCTGGTTGTGCTTTTGTGCTCGGCACCAATGACAAACTTCATTTGGGCCAGCGCTTCTCAAATAGCAGGCGGGCCCCTCCTCGGGGGTGGCGGTTAACAGTCGGGACGGGGCGAGAGGCAGGGAGTACTTTCAGTGTTTCTGCAGACAAGTTTCTTCCGTGTTGGATGCGCTTGCTTGCTATCAACTTCTCAATCACATTTCAAATCGCCAGGACGTGAAAACATTTCTGTCCCCTAGGACACGGAGAGAGACCGATTTGGGCCCAGAATCGGTTCTTGTTTTGACGGACAGCCAAAAACACCGCAGGGACTTACACGAGGGTGACCAAGGTAGGGGAACCAGGACGAAATACCGAACAAAACTTGGCCCCGGCAGGAGACGAAGCCCCAAATGAACCAAATCCCACACCCGACCCGGAAAAGAATGGATTGCAGGTGAGCCTCCCAGCTCCACCTCCTCACCGCCAACCCCGAGCAAATCTGCGACGACAGGCAGCATGTCAGAACTAAACAAACCCCGGGTCTGGGACCTAACACTTAATGTAGTAGACGCTGACCCATTTCCAGAAGAACACGTTGGCTGCGGTCACTGGGAGTTCACTGGGAGTTCACTGGGAGTTCATTTTAACAGGAGTTGACATGCCATATTCCTCACAACTTTTTTTTCCCGAGTCAATCAGAGAATCTGAAAGAAATTGTTCAATTATGACCTTTTTGCTCGTCCGATAGCTGCGCTGCTGCAGAACTATCATTCTTCTTGGCTGTGATGTCCTCCAGGCAGCTGGGAGAACCTTGATTGACAAACATGCTTCCGAAAACCGTACTGACTCACACGCACCTCTTGCGACACCCAGGAAGTGGTTTCTTGTTGTGAGATATAAAAAGTGTGTGTAGAAGGTGTGTGTGGTCATGATCAGCATGACTCATTTTTCAAGCGCATAACTCAGTCAGCTCTTGGATATTGGAGCTGGTTTCAAATTGGGTGCATGACGAGTTCTGCTGGGACGTGTACTTCGCAGAAAGACTGTTGACCCAGCCCAAAATCCCAGGGGCGGGGGTTTGGTTTGTTAACATCATGGCCTGTCACTTTGTAAAACATCTGTTTAGAAGGTCTAAGCTGTTTTGTTATGTTCTTGTCTTGTTAGCGTTTTGTCAGCGACAAGGTTTGTACCAACAAAAACTCCGATTCTCTGCTGGTCCTCCTCGACCGGCGGTAGGTGGATCGTCAAATCCCGATTGATTGAACGAGACTTTCAGGAAAATTGGTTGAATGGTCTTTCAGGCAGGTCTGCATGTCTCGGAGCTGACTTTCTTATCCTGCGGTGTGCCCCTGAGTTAGGGATGTGTACCGAAACACTTCCTCATTATCCACCACTGACGTACAACACAATCCATCGCTTTATGACCAGCCATCCATTTTCTTTGCCGCTTATCCTCATTAGGGTCTCGGGTATGCTGGAGCCTATCCCAGCCGACTTCGGGCGGGAGGCGGAGTACCCCCTGGACCGGTCTCCAGTCAATTGCAAAACAAAAGCAAGAAAAAGCAAAAGCAACTACAGCCTATATTTCTGGGATTCCGGGTGGTGTACCCGGAATCCCAGAAATATAGGAAGGGATAAAGTTGGCAGGTTGCTGATGGTGGTGTCATGCTTCGCTTGTTTTGTTGCACACGTTGGGGTCGTCAAGCGGTACCTACCAGATGGAAGGAAGGGATGTGCATCAGGAGATTCGAACCCTGAACCTCCTGACTGTGAGACCAACGTGCTATCCAGTCAGCCACCGTGCGGCCCTCAATCTATTCATTCATTCATTTTCTGTACCGCTTATCCTCATTAGGGTCGCGGGGATGATGGAGCCTATCCCAGCAGACTTTGGGCGAGAGGCGGGGTACACCCTGGACTGGTTGCCAGTCAATCGCAGGGCACATATAGACAAACATTCACACTCACACTCTAATGGACAATTTAGAGCGGCCAATGAAGCTAACATGCATGTTTTTGGAATGTGGGAGGAAAGCGGAGTACCCGGAGAAAACCCACACACACACACACGGGGAGAACATGCAAACTCCACACAGAGATGCCCAACGCAGATTTGAACCCTGAACCTCCTGACTGTGAGACCAACGTGCTACCCACTTATCCACCGTGCGGCCCTTGTTTATCTTATTCCCGTAATTAAGAATGGCGTATTTTTTGTTTGGAAAAAAACGTCAAAATGATATGAAATATGACCTGACATATCGAGCATGTCCCTCATACAGAAGGTTGTGTCAGGAAGGCCACTCAACCTTCCAAATCCAAACATGCCAATCCAACAGAAGAAATTGATCGGCTGAAGGGCGGAGCCGGAAGAGCCGAAAGGAAAAGAAGATGTTATTGTTAAAAGCGTTTGCTCCCAGCATGAACCGGACCAGGAATGTACCGTTTGGGTCAAACGTTATCACCCTGGCTTTGCTTTCACTCCTCCAGCTGCTCGGTTTGACAGGAATTGTGTGCCTTTGCCGCTCGGTCAATCGTGGCGTGTTGGGAATATTTAGTCATAACAAGCATCACATGAGCGTGCGTGACTGTGTGGCCATTTTTACGCTGATTACGATGCACAAATGCAGACGAGTCTTTCAAACCTCTCACACAATTCTGATGAAAATGGACTTTTTTGGGTGTGAATTCACCACAAAGAGACGCAACTTCCTAAGCGATTGTGGACAAAACCACCGCAAGACCAAGACAGGGCAGCCCACTGTTAGGAAATGACTTTGGTTTCAAGATCACATGGTGGTTAGTCTGAGCGGTGGTTTGATGCAAGTGATGATGTACTGGAGTCCTGCTTCATAGTCCGAAAGAACTTGACAGTTTGGTCCTTACTGTGAAGCTTTATGCTCTGATCTACGGCATATTGCCGGCGTACTACTCTGGTAAGCTTGCATGCTATTTGCGGGGCTGAAATGTGGGTCCCTCCAACAGAATTACATCGTCTTTCCGATTCCTCGGCTTCCGGTTTGTGCACCTCCTAAATGGGCTTTTCAGCTAAGAACATTTCTCTTCAGGCAAACCGTTCATCTTCACTGCTGATATATTCGAACGATGCCGTGCTGACATTTGAACTGCTCGCTCCTGGAACTGGTTCTTATGCACGCAGTCTTTGTCGCAGCGCTTCCCAAAGCAAACACTTGCTGCTCAAAGTCACTGGTGGGGGTTCTGGGTCCGGTGGCGCCGACGCCACCGCTGCGTTCTCGGAGAAAAAGAATGCAGCGTGTTGGGCGATCTCTTAGAAACCGGTTCGTTAGCTCCTTTTAAGGATTCAACCCTGAAGTAACAGGAAGAGGAACGTCCCGCCGTGGCCTCACCAGTGGAGTAACACGCTTGTGCCACACGCACACACACACCCATCAAACTCTTGCTCTACTGTAAAATTCCACAGACTGACACCCCAGTCCGCCCGGATGATGAATCAATTCTCCGCTTCTTCAAAGAGCACTTTCCATGCAGCGCCTCGGCCACGTGGTCGCCGTGACAAACCTCACACTCATCGGATCCGTCGGGCCGAAAGCGGTAAAAGTAACACTGACGCTAAAAAGCTGGTCTGCCAAACATCCAGTGGCAATTTTGCAGATAGTCTTGCGTCTGGAAGATCAGAGAACCAAGAAGGCAAATATTACATCACGTTTGTCAGCCTGCATTGAATATGATATCACACTTGATTCCGGGCGTCCCGCACTTAACTGGGCCCAGACCAGTTGCAGCAGAAAGGTCTTCTAATCTGATCTAACGTCTCATCCAAGTACTCGGGCAGGAACACACCTTCTGCTGCTTTGCACTCACATTACGCCACAGTCCACCACAAAACAGCCATCGTTCATTTTTGGAACGCCGTTTTGAAGCAAACGGACGAGGACCACCCTGAAGAAACAAAAGTATCCATTGAGGCGCCTAAAAAATTCAACTTGAATGATCAGTGAGATGTAGAAAGGGTCTGGGTTTTTAAAAGCGGCAGTTACAGTATGCAGCGGATGATACCTGTATTATCTCATATTATCGCATATTTATTATGAATTATTACCAACGTCTGTGGGGGGAAACAATGGAAAATAGAAGAATTGTGTTTGTTTGACTAAAAATGTGAATTGGCAACACATTTTAAAATGCTGGAGTCATAACTTCTGAATCGAATACGCAGGGATCCACTATTATCAAACCAGGATCATACCAAAACCAGATCCAAAGGATCTGCAGTAGAGTGGAGAGCAATGCTGGAAGAAAGGTAGATGCACGCTCCTGGTGAGAATATCTTCACATCCATTCATCTGAAAAGACATTTGTCCTCACTGAAGTTCATGTCTGATAACAGGCCTCCTGGCTTGTTCCAGCCCAAAACGCTTTAGGAAACACTCATGCTAGGAAACAAGAAACCGTGCACACTTGGAAGCTGACAAAAGGAGCCCAAGGAGTCCAGTCCACGATTGGGTCATTATTTCATAAATATTTTGTCACAATACTTTGGCCATAGAGTTTCATAATCCGTGTTTTGTTAACATCCCCCGCTAACTCCAGTGCGATGAGTGTTTTATATCTAGACGTTTGCTTAAGAAACATGACCAAACTTGAATATTTGTAACATTTCAACTCTTTCAACTTTCATCACACACCAGGAAAGTCTGTTCTTACTCAACCCTCCCCGCCAGTCCCAGCCCAGCCCAGCCCAGCCCAGCCCAGCCTCTCTGCCCAGCTTACTTAAGCATCAGATCATCCCGAATGAGTCCTTCTAGACTGAAACCCAAGATCCACGCAGCAGTTCTGGTTTCACAGAGGAAGGTACCTTTTTTAATGTTTTTGGTTCTACGTCTCTCAGTGTAATTTTTATTTCTTGCTTTTGCAGACTAGAACCAGTCCAAGATGCTGCTGCTATCATGCTCCCTTCTCTTTGTCCTTCTGGCCGCAGCCTCTGCCAAACCAGTAAGCGTCCCAAACGTTCTTCTAGTGTATATCAGTCACATAAATGAAGTTATGCTTGGAGTTGGAAGTGCACTTTAATATGTGGAAACAAAAAAACATAACCTGTTTAAAAAGTTTGATGAAATATGTTTTTTTTATTTTGCTAAATGGTTTTCATGTGACACTCCTCCTGAAGATTTCCGAGGACTGGTATCCGCAGGCTGGCATCACTGCTGACAACCAAAAAGCAGCAACTCTGGAAGCAGACAACGAGAGGGCTGAGCGGCTTTCTTCTGCAGCTCGGCCACCTGACTCGTCGGAATCCAGAGACCTTTCGGAAAGTCCGTCCTCTGAGGAGACAAGGCCAGAATCTTCCGAGGAGTCCACCGAGCTGTCCTCTCAGTTTGGGGCCAAAGCAGCTCGGTCACCTGACTCGTCGGAATCGAGAGACCTTTCGGAAAGTCCATCCTCTGAGGAGTCCTCTTTAGAGTCTTCCGAGGAGTCACGTGAGGAGGAATCCTCTGAGGAATCTTCTGAGGAAGTTCCTGCCACAGACAATCCCACCCTGACCCCCACTGCCATGGCAACAGACACAACAGACGACATAAGAACACCCGCGCCCGAACCTTCAACCACAAGCACGCACATGCCGGAGACGACCACACCTGCTGGACGTCCCGTCACTGACAAAAGAGGGGACAACTGAGACCGAGCTCGCCGATAGTGAAGAACTAAATCCATGCGATAAAAATATCTTTGTTCATGGTGGGGTTTTTTTTCCAATCAGTGTTTGTGGCTTGCAAATGCAAAATAATTAATTGTCAAATTGTGCAACTATCGTGTCACTGCATAAAATATACAAATGACATACACTGTCCTATATCAATATATTTTGGAATGATTATCTCACATTAAAAAGACTTTATTTCTTTGTTAACAGAGGAAGTCAGAGCTGCTGCACCGCCCCCTGGTGGCAGAGCTAGGAATGGCTCATTCATTAGAATTTAACTTAACTAATGTCCCAAATTACAAGTTCTGCTTTATGAATGCAGACGAAATAAAAATGTCTGCATCGCACATGCAATCAACAACTTCAAGCTCTTCCTTGAGGGCTTTCGTGATCTGTCGGCCATGGAGTCGAACATTGTAGGCACAAAAAAATGCATGCGCAACAGTTGAATGAAATACAGCACAAGACATTGCAATATCTATTTCTGTTTATTCTAAACTATTTATTTATAACAGCAGCAAAACAAAGTCAATGGGATTGATGGCTGCAAATCAAAGCACCCCCCCTAAAAAAACCCCAGCAATAACCCTTTGGATAGCAATTCTGCTGATATGTGGTTTGGGTTCAACATCCTAAACATCCAACCACGAGACACTTTCGGAGTGGCGCTTGTTTTTCGAACAGTCCAACGCTGAGCTTCTAGTGGGTTGTCCCGCTGCACCAACCTAGACGCTCATTGGATAAATGCTGGGCTTTGTCCCGCCCATCGGACGTCGAGGGGCAGTGGCCTGGCCCGCAGGCTCGGCTTCTGCGTGATGATTGGATGATCTGTCAGAGGCGGAATCTCTTTTTGATTGACAGTAAAATGAGCGAATCAGTCCAGCATGCGGGAGCTCCATCGCAACTCCACAATCTCGCAGCACAGCACCAAGCATGCCATGAAAGATCTATCAGTAAGAGTATTATACTATTTAAAAAAGCATTAACTTTAAGAATTTAATATATAAGATATCAATGAATCATATAAACTACCTATAATTAAATCAATTTATTAATGCTTATTTGATATTACATCTTTTTTAGCTTTACAAAAATATCATTCACGAATTCTTTAATAAATTGTTTTGTCCCGGCCCCCAAAAAAAAAAAAATAAGCATTTTACCATATTCATTTTAATATTTGAATATGTGACATACATAGATACAAAGCTTTACACCTCCTAAGTGACCACGGGTCATCTTCCAATGCGGCGTGGTGGTTGGGAACCTCGGCGCTCGTGTATTCATGACTCAGTGAAGCTTTTTTACAATTCCCATGAGAGCTGACAAAAACATGTGTGGTTTTATGTCAAATAACTATTCCGATTTGAGACAAGGTGCAAAATATGACATTACAGTCACCCACGCAATCCACATGTAGTGTGCAGGAGCCATGAGCGCACGTCGGGGGCAAATATGTGGCTTATATTTGGCACATCAATCGCACGTTGCCTGTAATGCTAACATGATCTAAGTCTGCATCGTGCTGGGGCAAGCATTTGCGTAGTCGGCATTTTCACCCACACCGAGGGGAGAAGGCCCCAGGTCAGCCAACCTTCAGTTGGACGCCACCCCTACCAGACCCCCGAATGCAAAGACCGATCTTCTCACGGGATTCAGCAAAAAAAAGTTGCACTGAGCTTATAAGCATTGTCTGAACTTTAGCAGCGCGTCCTGTTTACGTCGACATCGGAATAAACGGCGTCGACTTAAACGGGTTCCACTGCCGCACACGAGCGCTTGGTTGTGTAGGGCTGAACAAAGCGAAACGTAGAAGGTGCCTCAGAAGGGAAAGAGTTCTCGTGAATGTGGCACGGAAGCTTTATTAGAGCGACCTGCGTGCGACGCCACACCCCACTTCCTGCGTGACTTATTTGGCAGTGATGACCACCGTGTCGGCGGTGGCTTCGGGGGCCATCTCGTGCTCATCCGAGTCGCTCTCCGTGCTCTCGCTCTCGTCCGAATCGCTGTCAGAGGCCCCGGGCGTGGCTGTCGTCTCCTCGTTGCTCTGCTCAGCTTCTTCCTCTTCTTCTGGGGTGCTGGAGCTTCCGCTATCAGGAACAACATCCTGGCTCTCAGAAGGTCCAAAGGTGTCTAGATTCTGGCTCTCCTCTTGAGGAGTGCTGCTGTCCTCCCGTAGGTCAGAATGGGCCTGATGATAATTCTGAAAACAAGAAGGGGAATATTATTGTTATGGACTGTAGTCCACTTAGGTAGGAGGTTGCTGCACTTGGTCAGGTCTAGGTTCTGCAACACTATGTGCTCCAAGGGTGAGGTCAGCTGACTACCTGAATATACGGAATGAGCAGGTTATTCCATCAATGGGTGTTTTTTTCCCCCTGATGGCACGGGCATATTCCCAGATGGAAAGCCCAGGATTCATCGGGCTCAAATTGGGAAAGAGGGGTCCGGGGAGCATGAGACATCATTTTCACACATGGAGTCCAGACCTTAACCCCAATGAGAATCTTTGGGATGTGCCGGGGAGAAGGTCAGACTCTACCAAGACCAGTGCAAGATCTTGGTGGAAAATGAATGAAATAAATCTCGCGGAAGTTTATGGAAACACTGCCAAGCAAAATTAAACATCTGAATCAAAGGTTGAATTTTGAAATTTGAAGTACTACGCCCTGTTACATGAGAAGCTAAAACAGGCAGATTAATGTGCTCCTTTAAGATATATATCACTTGAGATGAGCAAACCGGTCTAACAAAGAAGAACATTTGTATTTTTTACCTTGATTTCAGATATTTAATCTTGCTTTTTCTTGGTTTCAAGTTTTTTCTCACCCTTTAGGGGCACTGTATTTCACGTTTGTGTTCTGTGATATTAAGTTTTGTGTACTCCATTCTGTATTCGCAGCCCTGGAAATATCTTTTTCTTGTTTTTCTATCCCAAAACTGGCATAGAAAACACACCTCATTCAGAATAATCATCAACACGTACCAGAAATGTTCCGCGTCACCGGAAAAGTTTCTCCCGTCAAACGATGACATTTTGTGCAATGGTCCTTGAACGCACCATAGTTGTTCGCTGTGCGAGGCAAACGTTTGTTTGGATATGAAAGCACTAACTCTGAGAGTCAATCCAGAGTCAAAACTTGCAGCAAGGCAAGGTATTTATATATATATATGTACATTTATGTGTGTGTGTACATACTGTATATATAGATATAGATATATAGATATAGATATGTGATTGTAAATTGGATTGTGCTGCAAATGAACTATGACAATGAGGAGCGGAATCTAGTGTAATATTTAACTTTTATTGCAAAAGCTGATCCAAAATTGGAGTATGTCAACATCAAACTAAAGGGAAGGTTTAAATTAAGCATTTTATGGGCGCGTCAATTACTCCCCATTTTGGAACGGACTGCCAAGGAAAAGCGAGGCAGAACCGCATCTGCTGAAGGGGATTTGAAAAGACGTACAAAATCCCAACCTTACCTCAATCTTGTACTTCCTCTCCGGCTTCTCCACCTCGTTGCCAGTGGGCACGTCATAGCCTGTTTTTTTGTCAACGTATTGGTAGGACTTGTAAGGCGAAGGAGCCTTGGGGTAGCTCTTCTCCTCCACATAGACGTAGGTCTTGTAATCTCCGGGGTACCCCCCGTTGCTGTCGCCGCGACCCGAGTCTGTGTCCGTGACAATGGTGGGCACCAGGGGCTCCTCAGTAGTTTCATCCAGGGGCTCATCTGTCACAATGACGGGGGTCACTGTCTCAGGAGCAACGGTTGAATCCTCGCCCGACTCTGAGGAGTCTTCCTCATCTTCCTCCTCCTCTTCGTCACTGTCCTGGAGGGACACCAGTAGAGTGAAGAATGTGATGGGCATCCCACTCGACGAAAAACATAATGCAGCTGTGAACTTTCATGCAAGACCTTGGGCTGCTAACTGAGTGGGTTTTTGAGAGCCGCGTTCTTCCAATTTTATGTGCACTTCCCGTTTATTTGTAGCGCTCAACGTTAGTGCTGCTCTTTGGGAAAAAAACATTCAAATTAGTCGAGTAAATCTTTTTTCAAACATGGTTGCCCACCAACACGCGTTAAAGGGATAGTTTGGATTTTTTTGACATGAAGTTGTATGACATCCCCATCATTAGTGTAGTGACTTACCCACCAATTCGTCCAGTTCGGGTTGGATTTTGGTGCTGATAGATCCTGGTCTGTGTACGTGAGAGATGCCATCTCAGTTACCTTTTGTGTCCACAGCTAATGAGCCGTCACATAGACCACGACGGACAGTCGGAGCGGAAAAGTAAAGTCGAGGAATCTGTGTGGTGGGATTGTTTCGAGGAGGAATGTTTGTCATGCAAATGTCCATCTTGGGAAGCCAAACTCTCCCCTCATGTAGCCCCAGCAACTAAGCGGATCTACGATTTTCATCACCAAAATCCGAGCAGAACTGGACTCATGGGGCGAATAACTAGACCCCAGGTGTCAAACACAAGGCCCGGGGGGCAGGTGTGGCCCGCCACACCATTTTATGTGGCCCGCAGAGGCCTGACAATAATGCGTCAATAATGCAATCCAGCTTTTTCTTTCTCAATGTTTTCGTTATTTCAGTTTGACGGAAAAATCCTCGGAACTTGAATATTATGTGACATGAACGAGACATTGAGAGCATTTTTTGTTATCAAAAAGAAATACTTTCACTTCACTCCTCATTTCTAGGCATTCTGTCTATTGTGTGATGATATCATGAGGTTATATTCATATTTATCCACCCATCAATGGGTGCTGGAATGCTGGAGCCTATCCCAGCTGTCTTCGGGCGGGAGCTGGACGGGATATTCATATTCGTTCATATTGACAGTAACAGGGGGGGGCAGTCATAACTTCAATGCGGCCCTCAACAAATACGAGTTTGACACCCCTGCACTACACTAATGATGGGGATGTCATGCAACTTCATGTCAAAAAGCGGACCTAGTGGACCGGAAGCTGTGCTGTTCCAGCAGACACGAGAAAGTGAGAAAGTCACACTACAGGAAAACATGACACGCTATTTAAACGGGCTTAGGGGAGTTTCCCAGTGAAAAGCGGAGGATTGACTGGTGTGTGAGGTTGGTGGTCTCCACCCAGGAAGTGGGTTGTAGAATTTCCCTTATTTTGGAAAGCAAATGTTGACAGGTATGTGCCAGCGGTTGGAAGTTGAACTACATTCAGTGACATGGAAACAGGAGATCAGAACATTCAGAGAGTTCTTCTCCCTTTCAAGAAAAGATCATATTCGTCAATAAATCAAAAGACTAAATTTGGAAGAAAAGTAGTCCCTGGTCACTACCGCACTATCTGTGGAGAACTCACACTTTCCTCCGATTCATCATCGTCGTCCTCACTATCTTCATTGTCTACTGGGGGTTTGTCAGAAGCAGCAGGATCTGTGGTTTCATAGTTGACACCAGCTGCAATCTCCATTGCTGGCTGCAACCAAAAAAGACCCAAACGTCACCGACGCCAAACGAAGGCACAAGATTAAAGGCGAGTCTGATTTCTACGCGTCTCACCTCATCAGAACGGTCTGGGCTCTCGTCGGAACCGGCAACGGCTGCTGCGAAAAACCTCTGGAAAGCCTGTGAGAAGTGACACATTTGCTAGGGGAGCGTGATATCGTTTGAATACATTGATTTAAAAATGGATTCTGCAAAAAAAATCCCGCACATGCACAAAAACACGCGAACTGGTTCCAAACTGGTTCTCCCCTCACCGGGGAGAACCAGGCTGGGCTCGCTGGGGGATGCGGAGGAGTGTCGGCGTCGTGCCAGCGACAGAACGGCACGTTAAACGTCACTTTTGGCCAAGATTGTCATTGTGCTCTCATGGTAGAAGATCACTTTAGAGTCATTCCGTGTTGTACCCTGACAGCTGCTGCACGGATTCGGGAAACTTCCGCCACCTTTTTCCTGAAGAGCGGAGCCGCAGGTCGTCTTACCTGCGGACGAGATAAACGTCAGCCCAGGGGAAAGTCTCATTCCCAGTCTGTCTGTTTGTACGCACCACTTCTTCTGAGCTCTCTGCAGAACTGTCAGAATATCTTCTTGCCTGGAAAGCAAAGAATCACAGTCGATAGCCAACTATTGTATCAAGATACGCTGACTCGGGGGTAATACCGTATGACAGAATTTTTATGGAGATCCCCCGATACGTGCACATATGATACCAAGGAAATATGGCTTTTTATGATTGCGGAATCTTCGCTACAAGCTTTGAGTCCAAGCCAAAGCTTTACTGTGACTAGACTGACAACAATTAGTGGGATTCATGCTCATCTCCAAGGTATTAAATTACAAGAAGAGGGAACGACTCACTGGTTTGCAAAGGACTGCAGCAAAGAGCAAAACAAACACAAAGGCCACTTTCATGTTGTCCGTCGGATGTCTGGATGGGAAGAAACACAAACAGGTTTTCAAAATAAAAGAAAAAACCCCACAACAATAGTAGGGTATTTGCTTTCTAACAGACTCGCACGGCGGTCACCTGCATGTACGGGAAGCCATTAGGTAGGTCACACGTCACTGTGTGCACTTCAGCCTTTTTGGTGCTGAAGTGGGTTCCGACTGAGAACGAGTGTGCAGCGTTTTACCAACCGCTATAGTCGCCATCATGGCTACGTGGCGGAAAGGGGGGGGACTAACTTGACCGGTTGCAAGTCACATTTAAATGGGAGGGAAGACGCATTGGGTAATATATTGCGACTGGCATTTCCACTAACATTAACGGGGAGTACCCCCCCCCAGTTTGAATAACTAACGCATATTTTAAGAAAACATGGAGTTAGTTATTAGTATCAACATGAAATTATGCCTTCCTTTCTATTTTTCCCACCTTGTCTGTTTTGTTTGGGGGTTTTTTTTGGTTTAGATTTCTTTTCATTACAAAACGAGCCACAAACATCAAATGGCCCCTGAGTCTGGATCCCCTTTTTATAGCTTTTTTTAGAACATGAGTCCTTGTTTATCCCAGGTGAGACCCGAAGACCAAAACTGAATTTCCGACAAGTACGATGCCTTCTTTGTAAATACATTCATTTTGTAGTTAGGGCATATAAAACCTATTTCCCATCTTCTAAATACATTTTTTAACATTATAAGAGCCATCTGGACATGAAATAACACTCATATTCGCATTACACCAATTACATTACCCAATGTAGTATAAATAATCATTAATATTACGTAATATAAAATAATCATCATTTTACCTTGTAAGGGAGCAGAATCAATGGGAAGTCTCGTGGGGGTTCAGAGTTGAGTTTAGGCTTGTTGTGGGCTAAGGCTGCAACACTAACCAGTGTTATTATTATGACGATTGTTGCTATTGTCTCTTTACTAACTCTATTCCGACCCAAACACAACAATAGCAGTGCAATTCCAACACCTTACGTGCTCGTCCTGGGAACGATACCTCCTCATTGTCACTAAACAACGAGGCGCGTCCACTGACACTCCGAAGACGTCTTTATTCTGTCTGTGTGTGGTTTAAATAAACAAAAAAGAAAGTAAAAGTAAGGCACGGAATATTCTCTTTCACAAATGCAACCCTTACTCTCAGACAATCTGTCTTAATTCAACCTAATGTGTTTAGTGTCTTTGAATGCAAACCTCAAATGATCTGCAACCATTTCAAAAATGTCAGATAAAACAAACGTCTGATATCCTTGATATAACTTTTCAGTTCATTTGGATCTGTTAATACCTGCAAAAATATAATAACTGTGTCCTGTCATTTATCTTTTTCTTAAAAAACGGGCGTATTTCCTGCATAGAGGCAAGCGGTGATTAATCATGAACAACTGATTAATTTGATTATTTTTTTAAACATTTGACAGCTCTGGTTACTATTACTGTGCTTGTTGTGGGGTTCATTTTAGTTCATTTTGCCATTTTTATTCGTGAAAATATTTAATTTAGGCAAAAAGTATGCACAATTTGCTTAAATTTTTATGAATAGGCTGTGGTCAACCACAAAACAGAATCATTTAGTAATTGTTTGAAAAGCTGAAATAGGGGCGGGAGCAGCAATGTTTGCACCGCGATGGAACCCCGCACAGGGAAACTGAGTATGTGATGTGACTCTTCAGCTGGTGAGGTTCCTGCCGTGCAGCCGGAACCAATCAATGCTTAAGAGTCAGTAGATGTGAAATCAGAATATAAGAAATTGGCAGAGGTGGGCTGCGGGAAATAACGTACCCCAATCTGACCAATCGCGGGCTTAACAGCAATGTTACAAAAGTATTCAAAGTATTCAAAGTTCAAAATGCCCGCCGAGTACAAAAAATGCGTACATGTTGGCACGTCTGCAAAAAACCTTCATATGAAAATGCTACATTTTTCTTTCACAGAACTATCAAAATAAATTAAATATCTGAAATCAAGGTCTGTCAAGTTATTTTGGACTTTACCCGGCCTGAACTTGAAAAAGCTGAGAAGCTCATACAGGACGCTGTGGCAACTTCACGCCAGTAAATTGTCTTCAACATCAGTTGTTACATACCAGTGGCCTCTCCTGACTTCCCTCGCTACAATCTTCTGGTGTCTACTTGACTCTCTGCACATGTCATAGTACCAAACGAGTCCTTTTTGCTTCATATTGGCATTAGAGATGTGGAAGACGTGCATCTTTAGCATCATAATGAAGAACACTGCTGATACATAGTGGTGAGAACTCCAGTGGCTTGCAACTGCAGCCTCCCAGCATGCTGAATATGCATCAGTGTACATGTTTGGAGTGTCTCTACCGGGGTTGTTGTTGTTGAATTTCTTTCTGACCTCCACCAGAACTAGAGCAATGAAACTGAGTGGGTAAAACAGGTCTAATTGTTTTACTATTTTTGGAATTGAAACGTAGCAAAGGGTCAAATTATGACCATACGCCACAAAACCAAAACTATGTGGACAACTGAAGGCCCACGTTCTAAATCCAAACACACACACAGAAAAAGCCAACATGCCTAGTAATCTACTGCCGCTCAGCCGCAACTCTTCTGGTTCTTTGGCTTCCCACCGAGTTGCAAGGATTTTCTTTTACGGAGCCTCTCAAGCACAACCTGCAAGACCAAACCCTGATGCCGGTCAAGCTCACGACAAAAGACGCAGATGAGGAAGGTGCATCTTTTCACAATAAACAATAAACGTGACCCAAACTGAGAAGGTGTCTACCTAATCATTTCTCAGATCTACGGCATGCATTGTTTTCATGGAGAAAACAAGACTTTCGAGAACTACACACAGTTCCACCCAAAACCTTGTTAAACAACACATTCCCAAATGTTCTTGCAGCTATTTTAAGGAGCTTGTACCAAACGAGTGTTAGCTTGATCAAGCCACAGCTCCACCCGAGCATGATGTTCGGATTTCATACATGGGTTCTGACCTTGTTTGCAGTAGCAGGAAGCTGCAAGGAGAAGCTGTCAGATGAGGTTGGAGCTCAGTATGTTCCTGGATGTTGTGCGCTGCCCTGTGATGCTGCTGCAGACTCCCCACTGGCTTATAAATCCTTCTGGATCTGTCAACAGCCAATCAGAGCAGAGCCTGTGATGTCATGAGGTTAAGCACTCCATGATCCACTTGTTGTCTGTCACCCCCACTCTTCCTGTGGTTGGTGGTGTGGGGGCTAAAGCGCGCACACACACACACACGCAGACATGCAGGGAATGATGCTCTGGCATGACGTAGATAAAAAAACATCAACATATACCAAGAAGTACCATAACAATGATTCAACTTCCCTACAGACAGGGAAATGTCTGACCGGGGCCCCTCGGGATGATGACCCGTTTCTCTACAAGGGCTGCCAGATTCATCTCAAGGTGTCAAACAGGACGAGACTAACCAGATTTCTTTAGGGTTTTCCCTTTTTTTCTTGTGTGTCAGCAATGGATCATGGAACAGATTTCATGACTTCAATTGGATCGCATATTCGGGCTTGACTTGGTTTTCATGCTGACCAGCTGCACACAGTCGTGCAGTGTCTTGTTTCCATGGTTACACGTGCACAACAGTTCTGCTTAAATACCATCATGCCTGAGTTTGAGTCTGGAGTCCAAGTACAGACTGTGTTCGAACTGGCGATTACACCAGTGGTTTTCAAACTGGGGGAACACCCCCAGGGGGTCGTGACAGGGGGGCGCGGGGCTACCACGAGCACTTTTCATTATTAGCACAGACGAGTTGCCAATGGGTGAGGAGCTCGGCCATCCGGGAGGAGCTCAGAGTAGAGCCGCTGCTCCTTCACATGGAGAGGAGCCAGTTGAGGTGGCTCGGGCATCTAGTCCGGATGCCTCCGGGGCGCCTCCCTGGTGAGGTGTTTCCGGCACGTCCAGTCGGGAGAAGGCCCCCGGGAAGACCTAGGACACGCTAGAGGGACTATGTCTCACAGCTGGCCTGGGAACGCCTCGGTGTCCTCCCGATGGAGCTGGAAGAGGTCGCGGGGGACCGGGAAGTCTGGACTTCCCTACTGAAGCTGCTGCCCCCGCGACCCGGACTCGGATAAGCGGAGGAAAATGGATGGATGGATGGATGGAGTTGCCAAAGCCAATTCCGCAAGCGTTGAATTGGGTTCCATACCGTGTGGTTTCTTTGTTAGGTGTGGGGTTTCTTGTCGGACTTACGGTTCTGTTTTTCCTGTTGCAGACGCAGGGCTTCCTTGAGTAGAGTTGTGTCCGCCTGGACACACCTGTTCCCAATCAGGGTCGCCCCTTCATAATCTCGTCAGATGCTGCAGGAGGGTTCCGGATTATTTGCTACGCTCCAGCGCCATCGCTCAGACTTCCTGAGCCTCTCAATCTTTAGCTGGCGGTCTTACTTTACCGTTGTCAGGTCCGTACCTGTCTTTTGACCCCCTCCAGTCTACTGGTAGCCCGCCTGACCCAGAGGCCGTTTTGCGTTCAATTTAGTCTGGTTTGGCTTTGGTCACGGTGCACCTGTTTGCTTTTTGTTCTCCTTTTTGTGCTGGCCCTGCGAGGCCAATCAAGAGAGACGGTTCTTACCTGTGTCTGCTTTGTGTCCGCATCTGGGGATCCGTCCACGCGGTTCCATCCTCTCGTCCTGACAGACCATGCAACAAACACCATGCCCAACTTCCCTCAATTTCAGTTCTCATTACACAGGGTAACAATTACAGATTCAATTTGATGACCCTGCGATTGACTGGCGACCAGTCCAGGGTGCACCCCGCCTCCTGCCCAAAGTAGGCTGGGATAGGCTCCAGCATACTAGAAAGGATAACCGGCATAGAAATTGGATGGATGGATGCCCTGTTTGTGTAATGGTACGTGCTTCTGCCATGGGTGCAGAAGCTGGTGTGATTCACCCAGACATCCAGTCCCAAACTGGAATTAGTGGGAGAATTGTCAGGAAGGCACACTCCCTGGTGTCATGGTGCACGCTTCTGCCTTTTCTGGCACTCGGCATGAATGGAATTCCCGCCTGTGTCAGGAAGAACATCCGCTGTAGAAACAAGTCACGCAAAATCATGCGATTGACTCAATATAGCGATGGAAGTCTGAAAGAAAACAACCACAACATTATAGAAATAGGATATAAAGATCTCATTCTAATTCATTCACCCGCCAAGGGCAAAATAGTTGGCACCCGCTGGTGTACAAAATCCGATCCTTAAGACTTGCAGCAGAACAAAATACGTGTCTGTTGCTGATTGTTACCAGACAGACATGAATCTTCTTCTGTAATTTAGAGTTTGCATTTGCAGCATTTTGGAACCGACAGAATCTTCCATCCCCATTGAGGTGCAGTAGGTGTCAAAACGTCCTTCTTTCCACCTGGAACTACATGTGAGTGTCTGCCTGAGTGGATGTCTGGTAGATACCGACACACACAGAAGAGCAAGACTCCACTCCCACACCGTTGGGAGTTACTTCTCTGCAAGTACTTTTACAGCAGGGTCTAGACCCTTGTAAGATGATACCGCATGTCTCTGTACGTCGGCAGGGTCTAGACCCTTGTAAGATGATACTGCATGTCTCTGTACGTCGGCAGGGTCTAGACCCTTGTAAGATGATACCGCATGTCTCTGTACGTCGGCAGGGTCTAGACCCTTGTAAGATGATACTGCATGTCTCTGTTCGTCAGCAGGGTCTAGACCCTTGTAAGATGATACTGCATGTCTCTGTTCGTCTGTCACCACGCAGTCTACACTCTTGATTGCATGCAGGGCCTTTGGCTTTTGACCTTTGGTAGGGTAACTAACGCATTTCTAATTTCTCCGCCCTCCATGGCACAAGTTTGAGAGCCCTGATCCAAAAGCTACCAACGTAGGGCGAGTAGGTGGGTGTCACGAATCACTTGCTCCTCAAGTAGCATCTGATACTTCCTCTACGTGCCGGCCTCGGCGTACAAATTTGCCATAAGTTGCGGAGCCGGTGCCAGTGGGATGTTTGTTGGGATGTAAGGCTCGGTACAGATTCAACGCAGCCAGTATTGATGGAATGTATACTGGTGTGTACCATCGGCCAGCGACTCTCACAATCTGCGGACTTCTTGGCTCTGCTGACTGCCATTCTGGCTGTCGCCTTGGTTGTGGTTGATAGAAACGTGCTATAAAATTCCTCGACTTACTATCGGGAAAGCCAACTTTGGCCTGATTGAAGCAAGGGCGGGCGTCATAAATCACATGACACAGATATGCTAAATTCAAGTAGACGACGCCTCAGAGTCACAACAATATAATTAGACCCGATCAAAGCTTGCACAATGTTGCACTTTAATCCCCGTGTACGTGTCCCCCCGTGTCCATAACGAAATGTTGTTATCTTTTATGTTTGTCTAGCATTACCCGCTCATTTTCTACACTGATTAAACTTCTGCGATCATGCCATCTGGCGTAGAAAACCTTCAAAGTTGCAGAAAAACTCGGGTTACACCGGTGGTTTTTAAACTGGGGGGCGCGCCCGGCATTATGACGGGGGGCCGCGGGGCTACCATGCACACTTTTTATTATTAGAGTATTTTTCGGACTACAAGCTGCTGCTTTTTTCTCTCCCTCAGAACCAGCGGCTTTGATAAGGAAGCGCCTTAATGGATTTTTTTTTACCACTTTGGGTGCGTTCAAATTCTCTACTGACTTAGCACGAGTGTTCCTACGACCCTCTTAAATTTCCGTGTGTATCTGCGCGCGCTTGGATTATTCTGTTCAATGCGCCCTCAGACGGCTCCCGCCTTCCCCACCGGGGCACCGACCCGGGACGGAAGTTCGGGGCAGCAGGGCGCAGCGACGGCGGCCGGCGGTCCGGAAGCGCAGTTTCTCTTTCACCCAGGCAGCCGTTCCCTAGGTGATTTCTAGAGCTGAGATGTTTTACTGCTGTGTTACAAACACTGTTTGAAAACGGGGCTGAAAATAATAATTTTACCTGCAAAAGGGGGGCGCGGCAAAAAAGTTTGGGGTACAAAAAGTAAATTTGCAAGATTTCTGAGCAGCAATCGCTCAGAGCAGCGTAAGAAAAATAAATCAAACGTATTTTTGTAACCTGATAAGAGATTTGAATAATTATATTAAAAGCAAAGTTGGGTTTGTCACGAGATACTGGGTTCACAAGACGAGACCTCACACGAGACTGGGTCTACAAGAACATGTGCAGTCACAAGCGGGACCAAATATCGAGCAGAAGTGGAAAAAAAAATAGAAATTAAAATAGGTAAATTTAGCTTGGGTTATTCGGGTAGCCGCAGTACATCGCCTTGCAAGTGCTTCAGACAAGAGAGAAGTTACGGATGCACTGCGGGCAGGTGTGGTTCCCGGAAGTGGTTTCTTGGCACACAAAAGTCCCAACTAACGAGTGTTTTTTTAAATGCGAAACGTTTACAAATGTTTTGAACTGACAGCTAACACTGGGGATACTTACCGGCAGGCATTAGCTCACAGTAGCTGTAGTTGTCCAGTCATCTGGAAGGACTTCCTGGCCAGCCATAGCCTTTTTCAACTCCTTCCTAAATGTCACGCAACACTCCTCCTTTTTCAGCTTCCACCATTTAGTCCTCTGCTCAGCCTTTACCCTCTTCATCCTTCTCACCACTAGAGTCAACCTACACACCACCATCCTATGCTGTATGGCTACACTCTCACCTACCACTGCTTTGCAATCACTGAACTCCTTCAGGTTACACCTTCTACACAAGAAGTAGTCTACCTGTGTGCTCCTACCTCCACTCTTGTAGGTCACCCTATGTTCCTGTCTCTTCTGGAAGAAACTATTCACTACAGCCATTTCCATCCTTTTTGCAAAGTCGACCACCATCTGTCCTTCAGCGTTCCTCTCCTGAATACCAACCTTGCCCATCACCTCCTCATCATCTCTGCTTCCTGCACCAACATGCCCATTGAAGTCCACACCAATGGATGCAAAAATAAGTACGTGAATAAAGCATCCACCTTTCTGAGCCTGGCGTTTGTTTTTCAGAGAAATATGCACAGTACAAATCTCGCCTTTGTACAATCCCACATCGTGTCAGCAGATGGGCCCAACGTTATGACAATCCATGGACCGCCGTGTTTCCCATGTATTGTTGGTGAATGTGAGTGCCAACGAGTGTTTGTCTGCCTGCAACCAGTCCAGGGTGTACCCCGCCTCTCGCCCAAGGTCAGCTGGGATAGGCTCCAGCACGCCCCCGCCACCTTGGTGAGAATAAGCGGCATTGAAGATGGATGTAGTATTATTGGCGGCGGACTGGAGCGGCATAGGTTTGAAAAAGGTGACATACAAGGACCAAAAGCCCAAGAGGGAGAGTACCAGCCAATTAATGCATGACGACAAAGCGAGACAGAAAACAAGCTTACACACACAAACGTAAGTCTGCAGTCGTCTTTACAGCCTCTCCCAATTTTCCATGGCGATTGGGTGGACTGTTGTGTCTGATTTGTATTGTCACACTTCTGGTTTCCATGAAGGAATGATTAAGCCGTCCGTTTGTTTTTGTAGTCTGACTTATGGTTATTAATAGCTGCAGCCCAGCAGCACAGCAGTGCAGGCATACAAACAATATGCACGCGCAACCCAAGTGCCAAAAAAGCACCCACATAGTCCCACCGCAAGGCATGCAGGGTAGCTGGTGCTACTCTTTCTCACAGCATTTTGCAGTTTGTCATATTTTCGCTTCATTCAAAAACATGTTGAGGGTGTCGTCGGAGAAGTAAACGAGGAGGAGGTTATATGCCCTTGATATCCAACGTGTTATTTTTCATAGTTCATATTGTTGTTGCAGCAGGACTACCCAGCATGCCTTGTGGGCAATGAAAAATAAGTTTTATGTGGTATGCGTGCTTTAGAATTAGCGCTTAGTTGTGGATTTAGTAGGATTTATGTGATGCGTTCCTTTGCTTGGCTTTGTGTTGTTTTTGTTTTGTTGCACCGTGAGCAAGCCTTTGACGCCGCCTATATGTAGATGGCCCCTTCGCCAGTTTTTTACGTGTAAAGGTTTGCCCGTCCCTGATGTAACGCTAACAAGAGATAATTGTATCTCGTCAAAAAACGTTATAGAGCAGAACGCAGATCTCAACTTCTTCTATAAGGAACATGTTGGGGGGTTTTTGTAATGGATGACTCTGGAATTACTAGTTTGTTTTCAACCGTCACCATCTTCTGCACAGAAGGTTTTGGTTTGGCATATGTTTCTGACAAGACTTATGCATTTGTCTTCAAGGGCTTCATTATGTTCAGAGGCTTAAGTTTTCCCAGTCCAGCACAGCAGCATGAAAATTGATGCCGACCCTCCACAGATCGAGACAAAAGATCAACTCCACAGTGTCATTTTACAAAGTCTTTCATTGTTTTACTGCAGAGGTGCCGAATGGGTGGGTGGGCTGGCCAGGAACGGAAAAGAACGAAGAAAACAAATCGAGTTTCCAGTTTCATGTTGGACACTTCACAGAATGACTACGTTTGATTGGCAACCTTAGGTTTGCCCCAGCAGGGTGTGTTCCTCAGACTTGTGGCTGGGAGTGTATGTTCTTGGGATTATTGGCTGGAAAATGGAGATTTGTTTTTGCAGAACCTGTGACTTATGGAGAAGACAGGGTTGCAAGTGGTGACACAATTGGTGTCAAAAACCATCACGCTGATATTGTTTTGGAATTGATGTTTTTTCTGCGTCTATATTGCAATAAATAGTAATTCAAGGAAGAATCAACTGGATTAAAGTACCTGCCTTCTCGTTGTCACACGGAAACAAGGTGTATATACAGTATGTACGGTACATTTTTGAGTAAAAACAATTCCATTTCCCGCAAGTGCCCTGTGTAGTCTGAGCTATTTTTGTCAAAGGGCGTGGCTGTAGAGGGGCTGCATGGGATATTTGCGTCCGTCAGCATGGCCGGTGTGGTCATGTTGTGGTCAGACTCAAACCAGGCTCTTACGCGCTTGACAGAAGCTGGAGAAAAAGGAGGGATGAAGACGAAATCAAATGCACGGAAAGAAAGGAATCTGCTCTTCAAATTACATGATAAGATTTCATGAAGTCTTGATTTTTGGAGGTATAATTTGAATTTGTTACGCAAGCATGGTATTGTTGGGCACATGGTCCACGCATTGACAATAATGACTTTTAAGGTCAAAAAGACAGTTATGAGCCTTTTCTGCACTGCATGGTACTCTCAAGGAAACACATGCTGTCAATATTTCATAGTTCCTAACAATCTGAGCTGTGGAGTGCTGCGGCCCACAGTCCCCACTTTGCCAGTTCGTGCCGACAACCTCGTGTCACATGCACCATCATGGCGGTGTGAAGCGTCATTGTGGCGCACATGACTTTGGTTTCTTCCATTGTTGTCCGAGCCAACCTTAGCAGTGCCCGTCATCGTGAGGAAAACCCCTTCCTTGTGGCTTCACCGGCTTAATGTGTTCCCATAACGGGAAGATATTTTGAACTTTTCAAAGAAAATGTCAGATGGACATTAAGCCGGAACACCGCCATTAGGTTTTGGCATCGTATACAAACATACATGTACAGGGGATCCCATCCATACTCAGCATTTACCACCCCACAAATACACATGTTCCATCACACACACACACACACACACACACACACA
>QODF01000112.1:434623-467732 GCA_024372805.1 Oostethus manadensis
GTGCCACTTAAATGACACGTCTTTCTCACACGCAGAAATGTGATGTAGGTTGGACTTTTAGATGATTTTGAAAAAATCAAAATATATGTGCATTCAAAAAATCCAAAATATATGCATTCATAAATCATGCAGTTTTGCGGTTGTACACACCCTGTTTTTAGTCAAATGAATGTTCGTTTTCATGCCGGAATGAAGCCTTCTCACGCATGAAAGTGGCTGAAAGAACTAAAGTACTGCACAAAGGCATTCAGCATACGCATGTGTCTGCACGGCTCACTAAGTAATCTTACAGTAACGGTCGGCGAGGCACACAAGCATCAGACCGGAACACCAAGCTTTGATTTCAGGTTTGAATTATTTCACAACAGGCCCAATAATAATAACATAACAAAAAAACTCTGAACCCCCAACGTCACTTCCTGTCCACACGTCCGACCCACAACCACAAGTCTTCTTACGCTTGCGTATTTTCTCCGACTATGTCTATGCTGGGTAATGTAAATGCACCTTTATGAGTGTTATTTCTTGTCTAGAGGGCTCTAATAATGTCAAAACTGCATTTAGAAGGTTGTAAAGAGGGTTTCATGTGATAACTACAAAAATATTCCATCTATAAAGAAAGCTTTCATGTCATTTCCCGCCAGACCTTTACACTGTCGCGACCTTCCGATAGTGTGTGTGTGCGTGTGCGTAGAATTGGTTTTAAAGTGTGATACTTATGGTGGTAAAAAAACAAAATGTGTGAGCGTGTAGGAAGTTGTGCGGTCAGTGACACATGACAACATTCATCCTCTTTTATGTGTCTGTGTCCAAATATGGACATTTTTCTTCAGAGGTTCAGAAGTGTGTGTAATGTGCATGTATCCAATTGTAGGATAAGTCCAGCCACCCTACGAAGGAAACTCATTTCCGCCGCTTGTATCCGCGATCTCATTCTTTCGGTCATGACCCATAACTCATGACCATAGGTGAGGGTGGGAACGTAGATCGATCGGTAAACAGAGAGCTTTGCCTTCCGGCTCAGCTCTCTCTTCACCACGACGGTCCGGTACAGCGACCGCATTACTGCAGACGCTGCACCGATCCGTCTGTCGATCTCACGCTCCAACCTTCCCTCACTCGTGAACAAGAACCCGAGATACTTGAACTCCTCCACCTGAGGCAAGACCTCACTCCCAACCCGGAGGGTACAGTCCACCCGTTTCCGACTGAGAACCATGGCCTCGGATTTGGAGGTGCTGAGTCTCATCCCAGAAGCTTCACACTCAGCTGCAAACCGCTCCAGTAAACGCTGAAGGTCACAGCCTGATGAGGCCATAAGGACCACATCGTCTGCAAATAGCAGAGACGAGATCCTAAGGTCACCAAGCTGGACTCCCTCAACACCTTGACTGCGCCTAGAAATTCTGTCCATGAAGATTATGAACAGAATCGGTGACAAAGGGCAGCCTTGGCGGAGGCCAACGTTCACCGGAAACAAGCTCGACTTACTGCTGGCAATGCGAACCAGGCTCCTGCTTCGATTGTACAAGGACCGAATGGCACGTAGAAGCGGACCATCAATCCCGTACTCCCGGAGCACCCCCCACAGGACACCACGAGGGACACGGTCGAATGCCTTTTCCAGGTCCACAAAGCACATGTAGACTGGTTGGGCAAACTCCCACATACCCTCGAGTACCCTTGCAAGGGTGTAGAGCTGGTCCAGTGTTCCGCGACCGGGACGAAAACCACATTGCAGCTCCTGTAACCGAGGTTCGACTAACGGTCGTACCCTTCTCTCCAGCACCCTGGAGTAGACTTTCCCAGGAAGGCTGAGGAGTGTGATCCCCCTATAGTTGGAACACACCCTCCGGTCACCCTTTTTAAAAATGGGGACCACCACCCCGGTCTGCCAGTCCAGAGGTACTGTTCCTGACTTCCATGCAATGTTGTAGAGGCGTGTCAACCAACACAGTCCTCCAACATCCAGAGCCTTGAGAAATTCTGAGCGGAACTCGTCTACCCCCGGAGCCTTGCCACTGGGGAGTGATTTGACTACCCCAATTACCTCAGCCACGGTGATAGAACTGTCCACGTACGTATCCTCAGACTCTGCTTCCTCTATGGAAGGCATGTCAGTGGGATTGAGAAGGGCCTCGAAGTATTCCTTCCACCGACCAACTATATCCACAGTCGTGGTCAGCAAGCCCCCGTCCGCACTGTAAACAGTGTGAACTGGGGGCTGCTTCCCCTTTCTGAGGTGTCGGACGGTTTGCCAGAACCTCTTCGAGGCCGACCGAAAGTCGTGCTCCATAGCCTCACCGAACTCCTCCCACACCCGAGTTTTTGCCTCGACCACCGCCGAAGCCGCGTGCCGCTTGGCCTGCCGGTACCTGTCAGCTGCTTCGGGAGTCCCGCAAGCCATCCATGCTCGATAGGACTCCTTTTTCAGCTTGACGGCAGCCCTAACCCCCGGTGTCCACCATCGGGTTCGGGGCTTGCCACCACGACTGGCACCGACCACCTTGCGGCCGCAACCACAACTGGCTGCCTCAGCAATAGAGGCACGGAATACGGCCCATTCGGACTCAATATCCCGGTCCTCCCTCGAGATGCAGGCGAAGCTCTGCCGGAGATGAGAGTTGAAGACTCGACGAACGGGAGACTCTGCCAGACGTTCCCAGCACACCCTCACTACCCGTTTGGGTCTACCAGGTCTGTCTGGCATCCTTCCCCGCCATCTAATCTAACTGATCACCAGGTGGTGGTCAGTTGACAGCTCAGCCCCTCTCTTCACCCGCGTGTCCAGAACATGCGGACACAGGTCTGATGATACGACCACAAAGTCAATCATAGACCTGCGACCTAGGGTGTCCTGGTGCCAAGTGCACTTATGGACATCCTTATGTTCAAACATGGTGTTTGTTATGGACAAACTGTGATTCTCACAGAAGTCCAGCAACAACACACCACACGGGTTCAGATAATGGAGGTCGTTCCTCCCAACCACGCCCCTCCAAGTCACACTGTCATTGCCCACATGGGCGTTGAAGTCTCCCAGTAAAACTATGGAGTCACCAGCTGGGGTGCTCTCCAAAACCCCTCTGATAGACTCCACGAAGGCTGGGTACTCTGAACTGCCGTTCGGCGCGTATGCACAAACCACAGTCAGGACCCGTAGGGAAGGTGTAGGGAAATAACCCTCTCGTTCACCGGGGGATGACTACAGCACAGAGGCACCAAGCCGGGGGGCTATTAATAAGCCCAGACCAGCTCGCCACCTCTCCCCTGCAGCAACTCCAGAGAAGAACAAGGTCCGGCCCCTCTCAAGGTATTTTGTTCCAGAGCCCAAACTGTGGGTTGAGGCGAGTCCGACTATATCTAGTCGAAATGTCTCCGCCTCTTCCACAAGCTCGGCCTCTTTCCCCACCAGAGAAGTGACTTTCCATGTCCCAAGAACCAGATTTGCCGACAAAGACAAGGTCGCGCGGACACTCGACCACTGCCCAAATCACAATGCAGCGGACCCTTATGCTTGCCCCTTCAGCTAGTGGGTCTGTGGAGGGGAGTTCCCGTGTTCCTGATTCTGGCTGGGCACAGGCCTGTGAGACCCTCCCCCAGGCCTGGCTCCAGGGTGAGGCCCCCGTGTCTTACATGCGGGCGAGGTGCGGTCACTCCTCTTGCTATTCTTCATCATTAGGGTCTTCTGAATCACTCTTAGTCACAGGTTCTAGGTGACGGGCCAGACTAAGAGTGACCAAATCTTGTCAGCAAAAAAATAAATAAAAAATGGAATTTTGACGGGTGTAGAGTTGTACCCCGCTGCAATATTACACATGCCACCCTCTACACTGCCATGCAAGCATTCGGGTAAATCTGATCAAACACTGTATGTTCCCGCGTGCGTCGCATTACCACAGCACTGAAACTCTGATGCAAGAGCACGCTGTGTTCCACATGGAGCTCCAGTCTGGCTCCCCGAATTGTTTGTGACCACGGGAGGGGGTGTGTGCATTTAACTGCATCGTCCTAAAATAGTATGGCGAGCCCGTGAACCTGCAATGCCCTTGCTGTAAACCTCTTCTGCATGCTGTAGCGCCAACTAAAAGAAAGGAAGTGCATTTGCCTTTTTGCTACAAGGCACTGCTTCTCACTTATCTTTTTTTGCCTCAGTTAAGCATTTTCAAGCGTAAAAATGGCTAAATGAACTAACATACATGTATAAGGCATTCAGAAGACACATTTAAAGGCACTGAAGATATGGAGTATTTCAAACTGGTCACTAGGTGACAGTAATAACCCTGTAATGTCTGGCGAGACACACAAGCACCAGACTCTTGCTTTTGAATTATTTCACAACGGGCACAACAATCCCTAACACGAGCTACTGTTGCGGCCGTAAACCACGCTAAGCTAAAACGCCAGACGCCACTTGCAGTCGGCCCCCCTACTCCACTAGCACCAGAAGGCATTTGCAGCAACACACACACGCATGTGTTACATACTGTGGCTTATTTACTCGGATTATGTCCACTATATTGGATAATGCAAGTGTAAAGCAGCCTATAGGGGTGTTATTTCATGTGTAGAGGGCTCTGATAATGTTAAAATCTGCATTTAGAAGATGGTAAACGTGTATCCAATGCTGTAACTATGAAAATATTCCATTTATGAATAAGGAATCCTTATAATAATGATCACAGTCGGGTAATTATGGAATGGGTGATCAAGCTTGAGCATACAAGCTCAGTTCTTGACTCAAATGTACCCTGAAGAAGTTTAGCAAAGTGTATGTTTGATTTGATGTGTACTACTACTTGTTACAGCAGTGCTGCATTCGCCACCAGAATAAAGGCTGTTTTTTGCTAAACATTTCACAGTATTCAGCTGGACATGCCCCAGTGTGTGTGTGTGTGTGTGTGAGTGTGTGTGTGTGTTGTGTCCAGATTATGCAAGATTGTGTTCTGTTTAAACACAGCCTTTCTCCAACATGCGTGAACGTGTAATTACATGTTTATACACGTGCGATTCCGCTCTAATTTGAAACATTTTAAGAAAAGATCCTAGTTCTGAACTAACACTCATGTGGCTCTCGTTGGACCTGCCTAGTGTAATTACAAGGCACCACAGTCCAGGCTGACGCGCCCCGTGAAGAGGCCTGCTGCAGGGCCAAGGATGCGACCTTATATGGGTACTTCCTGCTTCGATCCCGCCACTGTGACCTACGGCAACCCTTCAAAACTTGCTGAAAGAATGGAAATAGAAAGAAGCATGACTAAGAAGTATAAAAAGTACCAGCAGGTAATGTGACTTTGTCGCTCCTGCACGCTGGAGGTCTGCAGCCTCTTCCTCAAAGTGCTACTTAGCTACGCAAAGTGGCCTGGCACTTCTCAAAATTGTTATAATGACTGAGCTTTATTTTTACAGCCCATCTACACCCAAACCATCGGACTTCTGGCTATTTATTTATAGCATATCCAACACGGCAGCGTGGATCTCGGAAAGGTCCTCTTTTTCCTGGCGTCGCTATTACTACTAACATTGGTCCAAACATTGGTCAAGGTCGCGCTTTATTTGCGCGTCACACTCAACAAGCAAAGTCATATCTTTGCCCTTGCACTGTTCAGCATGCTGAAAAAGAAGAACTTATTTAGTCCTACCCCTTCTCCAGCCTCAGCATTTAATGGTTTTTTATCGCCAAAACCTCTAACATGTGCTGTCCCTCTGATGTGCTCGTTCCTGATCCTGTCTATCCTGGTCACACCCAAAGAGCATCTTCATCTCTGCTACCTGCAGCTGGTCTCACCACAGTTTTGCGCACCTTTCCTTTCGTTTGAGCTGAAACTCTTCTATCACAGCCGACACTTTTCTCCACCCAGCCTGCCTGCACACGCCTCTTCACCTCTTTTCTACACTCTCCATTGCTCTGGACTGTTGACCCAAAGTACTTCCAATCCTCCACCGTCTTTATCTCTTCTCCCTGTAACCTCACTCTTCCACGCGGGTCCCTCTCATTTACACACATGTACTCCGTCTTCATTCCTCTCCTTTCCAGGGCAAACCTCCACCCCTCAAGCTTCTCCTCCGCCTGCTCGCTGCTCTCACCGCTATCTCATGTTTAAACACAGCATATATGGAGTTGCTAGAACATGACTTTTGAGCATGTTTTGGTGCCCCCATGCAATGTTTCTTTGTCAACGGCCTCCTTTTTATGTGTCGCTTGTGGCTTGGATGTCGCCTTCGTATGTACTTCAGCATTTTCCTACAAATGCTGATAACGTCATGATTTGCGGCGTTTCTTCCTTCTGTCATTAACGGCTGCATCAGCAGGCAAGTCAGATGTTGTGTGACGGGCGTAGGTGTAAATGTTTCTGGTAAGAAAAGTCACGAATGTGTGACTCATCTTGTCTACATAATAAACCCCCCCCTCTAGATGGAATGCACACATCTGAGGACATGTATGCTATGACCCCTCTAATGTTTTGTTTTCCTGTTGATGATATTTCCTCTGGGGGTGGGCGCCTCGATCCGACTATCATGTTACTATACTGGAGCTGTAACAATTCATCAACAAATCAATGATTAATCGATTGCCCAATTAATTGTTGTTGTGTCTTTTACGCACAGTTGCTTCCGATTTCATCCCCGTTATGCATAGTTTTTGTTTATTCATATTACATATACATATTATATATACCTATCATATTACATATTCATGTTATATATACACATTATATTACATGTTCATATTACATATACATGTTAAAATTACATCTTATATTACATATACATATTAAAATTACATATTACATTACATACCCATATTATATATTTATATACATTATATTACATTTTCATATTACATATACATATTATTATATAATATATATATTGTATTCCCTACTGGAACTGCTGCCCCGCGACCCGGATCCAGATAAGCGGAATGGAATATACATAATATATTACATATTCATATTACATTACATATTCATATTATAAATATAGCGAACGAAATACAAGTGTCATTATAAGTGGGAAAAATGCTTACCTTACCGGTGGCCATTGTGTGCCTCCAGTGCTCTGATAGTTTTTGTTTTGCCTTCTTCTGACCTCATTTAACCCTTTTTTTCACGGGACAGCGGTTCTCAGTACTCAAAACCGGATTTACGATATTTGGAATCTACTCCCAGGCCGCTTTTGCATTATCAGCTCGTGCTCACGTGTCCACCTTGAGCTCGGACCTCCCGGACCAAAACACCACTTTTCGTCTGGGAGAAGTTTGCCCGTCTTCTGCTGTCTTCATCCATATTCAACCAAACTTGCAATGCGCTTCACCAGCGAGGAGCTCATTTGACCCGGCTGTGTTAAACCCAGTCACGCCTTCTCTCCGCCCTCTTTGCTACTTGCGCCGGTAGGCACAAAATTGCAAAATCCGCCTAAAACACGCCCAATGGCGAGGCGCAAGCGAAGGTGCGCCTCGCCTGCGCCTGGTCTAGGAAATCAGAGCCCATTGTCGTAATATTATGGGAAACAAACAAAACAAAGAAAGAAATTGTAATTAAAAAAAACATTTAAAGATAGAAGATGAGGTCTTCATTTTTCAGTATGTAAAAAGTTTGGACACCCCTGGCCTCATGTGTGGCCTGTAGCTTCTTATCACAAGCCAATCTCTGTTCTACATTATTTAACCATCCATTTCCTGTGCGCTTATCCTCATTAGGGCCGTGAGATGAGAGAGCCAGCTAAATATACACTTAAATGGGAACAGTCAGCAGAAGTAAGGACTGCCACTTGTACTCTACATGTCTGCCTGCTATGCCTCATTCAATATGTGGGAAGTAACACTGCACATTATGCAATACACAATTACTAAAGCACATTAAGGTCCTGGAGTGGGCCTATGCAGTCTTGGCTTTCTTCCTTTTTTTAGTGGTAACTTAAAGTTATGTGATGGCGCTCTCTGCAGGGCTGCAGGGGGAAAAGAGTGCTGCAGCAATGAATTCCGCAGAGGGCGTCTCACAAGGGAATATTTTCTAGCAGGAAGATGCTTTGGCAAGATGTGATGTTTTGTTATTACAATGCTGTGTACTGTATGCCTGTAGTTGTTTCTTATTTTTGTTGTCCAATTTGTGACGTTTTTTACTCAGACTGTAATCCTAATCGACAAAGTAAAGACAAAATCACAAAACCATTCAAGGATCTTGAAGAGTTGTAAGCAAAAAGCACCAGTTCTGGCAGTACTGGTATTTACTTGCTATCAAATCAATACCACAATTTGCAGTAGTAAGGGTGGTAATGTGACAAAGTGGTCATTCCCCCCACTGTGTTGCTACCAAAATCATATTCATCAACCCTGTTTTCATATTTGATCATTTCTGGTTGTGTTTTTCAAGGTGGTCTGACGTTCAGGTAATCTGCAGTATAGAAAGTGTCCACTAGAGGGCGCCAAATATCCCATTGAAACTGTCATTTAGGCTTGTTCCTGTTGTTCCCTTGGTGTAATTGGTAGAAGGCACTAGCATCCACCTGGAGTTTTTCCAGTTTCATGACAATCTTTTTTCAATTTTTGGCAATGTTCCCCTCGTCAGACGCCGATTCCAGCCCGCTTCTGCTGACTGTGACAAACGCGCTAAACATCGACGTCACCGTGTTGTCATCAATCGTGTCATCAGGTCAAACAAACAAATCCTAACTAAAATAAGTTCATGCAGAAAGACCAAAGAGCAAAAAGAAAGTCAGACAGGAGACAACGAGAGTCTGTTTCTGTTGTGGTTTGACGTATTTCCTGCCAGCACTAAAAATGGTAGTGTTGATCTGTGAGGAGCGTGGGTAGAGGACACACTGGACGCGGTTTCGGTCAACAACATCCGCTCTGAGGCCGGCTGGCAGAGCAGCCGCCCTCCTCAACCTGCGCCCACACACACACGCATGCACGCTCCTTCTCACGTGGGCACACACAGTGCTCAACCTGACAGGACTCAAACTTTACCACAGCGTTGTCCATGCCTAACCTAAACCCAGTTAACCCTTTAATACCAAATACGGAGCAGAACTAAACTCAGCCAGTAACTTCCAGTATCCCTCCTGTGACCAGCGGTGCCTGGAAATTGGGTATCAAACTAGGCTTGTCCCGATACACATTATTTTGGGGTTTTTCAAGTTTTGCCCATCCAATCCGGTACCGATCTTTTTCTAAAACAATAAACTCTTGTTCCAAACATGAATTTGTGGAACTGAATGTGGTTATTAAAAGAATGCAACCAAAGTATTGCTGGATTGACTGAATTGATATTATTATGCAGTATGAAATACAATATTGGAGGTAAAAAGTCCATCCAATAAAATGGGCGTGCTAATGCTGTAGCAACGGGCATATTGTGTTGTTCCAAGTGCTGTTTTGTGTGTGGGCAGTAGAGGGCAGCGGTGTTCAGCATATTGGTTTGGAGCAAGCGTTTGGAGTCGAGTGCGTAGAATAAGAAAACTGCTGGAAAGACCGAGTGCTGAAAAAGTGGCAAATAAATAGCCTCCTGAATTACAGCCATCCTGGCATCGAATGATTCAGCTTCCATTACGATATGAACCGTTTGACATGGTCAGTCTGTGGTGTGGTTTAGAACGACAAACTCTCTTCAAAGCAGTAGTAATTCAACTGATGGTCTTTTGTAACAACCAGCGATTAGAGCGGCACTTCCTATGCGAGCTCCATGACAGAGGAGTCCGGGAGCAGTGAGAGGAATCTAATATCCAGCGTCCCTCACGTGGAACTAACTTCCCCACGCTACGCTGCGGACTTGTCCGCAGGGTGGCGGAATCAAGTGGCAACCAGCCTGGAGGCGCATTTCCCGCACCTACAACTTTGGAATGTGGCCCAGAGTTACAGCAACCGGTTCGGCCCAATCTTGTGGCAGAAGCCAGTCTTTTTTGATCGGCAGCCGATCCCGATCGTGAAGACTGGATCGGGACATCCCTAGTTCAAACAACTCCAAACCTAGACCAGTTCAGAGTCATTATTCATCTAGTAGCGTGATAAAAGCATAAACCTTTCAATAAAATCTCACATAAAATACTCACTGTGGGCCAGCTGTGGCAAATCAGCCTTGCCTGTAAAAGGGAATCATCAACCCGTGAGTCCCAGTTCAATCAAAAACCTTTTTGACTGACGGTCGATACCCCAGCATCTGTAGTGCCACCATATTTGCAAAGATTTTAGGATGCCAAAGGTGCACCAGCAAAAAGTAGAGCTAAGGCTACGAATGCGTATGTACTGTGCATGTGACTTTTTCAGTCCTTCTCTGTGATGCAAACATTTATGGCTATAGTGTGGAGGAGCGGTCTTCTCCAACCGGAAGGTTGCTGGTTCGCTCCTCAGACCCCTTGTGAGGGAGTGTCTTTGGGCAAGATGCTGATGCTGCGTCGTCAGTAGACGGACGAGGTAGCAGTGCCTTGGCCCGCCAACGACCATCATTGGCGGGCCCACTAGTGAGAAAGCATTTCTGCCTGGACACGCTGAGCCCAACCCGAACCCTAAGCCCTGAAAAAAGGGAAAGACGTCCATGGTGAGGCATTCAGGCGCACCCGTAATTGAAAGTGTTAATTGTACCCCATTTTGGGACCCTGGGGCCCAAATGTTTTTAGTCTAAGCCTAAATTAGAGCTCAGGCTGGTGACAAAGAGTCGCGTGTTGCCGTCTGGCCTTTGAACACAGGAAGTTGTCATGTCTGAGGTCGCTTTAGTTTTGTTCTTGCTTATCAGGAAACACGCTGCCCGACAAATGACTTTCCGTCAGCCTCCTTTTGGACTTTTGGTAACCGTAGACCGGTGGAACTTGTCTTCAGCGGGGGCGTAACACATCAAAGCTATCATAGGATGGATGGAAATTATGAAATATTATTATTATTATCTTGCATGTGTGATCCCCTGAGATGCGCTGCAAGTGTTTGCAGATAACGTGAGGAAAAGTAAATAGCTCAGAAGAAGGCTGTTGTTGTCATTTGGGTGGTGCTTAAAGGAGACAGAAGTCATAAACAGGCTAAATACCAAATCCAGGTCTACAGTGGACTAGCACAGTCACCAGCTCCTCACGTTTCCTCATGAGCGAAGCTGAGAACTGCAATATGGTAATCATTACCCCCCGCCCACACGTACTGTAAGTCAAAAAGTACCTCGCTTTTTGCAGGAAGGAGGTGGTGAGTGTTGACCAGATTTGCCATGACAGACGAACGGAAATGAAACGCTTAAGACGTGCGTCTCTATGAATGGTTTCATATTTCCGTAGCCCAATAACTTACCTTTTCAATTCTAGTGTTTGTTCCATGAAATTAGGACTTTATTCCAAACACTCTCCTATCCCAACGTTACAGCATGTTATTATGTCATGAGTACAGTATTTGGGCGGGAAAGATGTAGGCGGGTTCTTTTAGCAGCATCGAGTTGTATACTGTGTTATATAAATAAAAGATGCTCTTTTTAAATGTTGGTAAATGAGAAACTGTAAGAACAAAACATTTCTGGAAATTAGGCTGGGGAAAAAGTTGGGATGTTATGGGGAATAAAGTCATCATTTTTCAAATATTTCAAAAGGCAGATTTACAAAGAAAATAGGGTGAGGAGCTCGGCCATCCGGGAGGAGCTCAGAGTAGAGCCGCTGCTCCTTCACATGGAGAGGAGCCGAGGTGGCTCGGGCATCTAGTCCGGATGCCTCCCTGGTGAGGTGTTTCGGGCATGCCCAGTCGGGAGAAGGCCCCCGGGAAGACCTAGGACACGCTGGAGGGACTATGTCTCACAGCTGGCCTGGGAATGCCTTGGTGTCCTCCCGATGGAGCTGGAAGAGGTCGCTGGGGAAGTCTGGACTTCCCTACTGAGACTGCTGCCCCCGCGACCCGGACCCGGATAAGCGGAGGAAAATGGATGGATGGATGGATTTACAAAGATTTTTGGAAAAGAAAATGTGATAAAATAGCAAACACCAAAGTTCACGTTCACAATACGCATTTTCTTGGAATATTTGCGCAAAACGTCAACGTTACGAAACATCCAAGTGGCCCTTGCATCCTTTCATTTTCCAGCATGGGGCTCTAGGTGGAAAAAGTTTGGGCATCCCTGGTTTACAGTATACAGTATCCTCAGTTTCCATTCCGATTGTGTGTACAACGATATATACAGTTTGTCATATTCATTTGGCACCCTCGATGCATTTTTGGGGTGGAGACTACAAACCTGCTGGCCAAAACAACAAAATGTAAAAAAGTATGTCTCAAGGAGTCAGGATGAGGCTTTCCAACCAAAGAACTCTGCACCAACAGTCCAGCGTGGTTGGTGGGCGTAGCATCATGCGCTAACTGTCGGCGGTACGTGCCATGCAGGTGCCGGTCTTGCCACGATGGTTCCTCTTCATTCTGCTCCTCCTCGTGGAATTTCTGCTTTCTGTAATCTGATTTCTGCTTTTCCGCAACTACCTATTTTGTGAGGGGTATGCAAAACACATTTCAGGCAACACGATGCCAAGCACAGATCTTCAGGTTCAGGGAGTGAGGTTTACTCACATACACTGGCTGGCGGCTGGCGGTTATTATTCTTATTATTATTTGAAAATTTTACATTTTTAACCTGTGATTGATGCATAAGCGGCCAATTTTAGCTGTTCTATCTCATAGTATATGTACTTTTTGACGATTGCAAAAATGCATTTTGCACTGTTGGATCTTGAGGAGGTTCTAAGCAGAGCTTAAGCCGAAAAAAAGAAAAAATATATTTTTTGCAAACAACCATTCAATGGAAACAGGCTGCTCATTAGCTGATTCAAGGACCACAGACCCAGAATCTCCCCTAAAATACTAATCAAATGTTCAAAAAGGAATTCTTGGTCATCTCCTCAGTAACTGATTAGGGCATGCTTGGTGTTTCCCAGAGGTTAGTGGGAATGTTGCTCTGGATGCTGAAGATGGCTTCCCGGAGGGCATCCGCTGTCTGGACCTGATGTTCCTTTTTGCAAACTTCCCTTGCTATCCATCCCCAAAAGTCCCATCTCAGCAAAATGTTTGTCCGCTAACATTGTGACCAGTGATACATGACGACAAACACTACCCGCTACCTTTTGGAGATGTGGTTTTCAAACTGGGGGGCGCACCCCTTTCTATCGTTACGACGGGGGGGGCTACCACCCCAAAAGACAAAGTTTGGGAACCCCTGGTTTACAACAACATGCCACTGAAACACACAAAAGGTTGCTAAAAATACCATATAAAGTCGGCTTGGCTTATACAATATCACGCTCCACTTGAGTGGGTGTTTATGACATAATTGCTGACCAGATGTTGGGAGGGAGTGGACTCCAAAAAGAGGAAGGCAGCCCTGAATCGGGCTGCTGCTCAAACCTGCCAAACCAGTGCAGTCTTAGCAGGGATTAAGGTACTCAATGGAGCTTTCTATTGCTGCATTTGTTTGAGTGTCTGAAAGAAAAGTGCAGCTATTTTTACTTGTGGCTGAAGGGGTGGTGCCCCGACAATCCCTACAAAGCAAGACTGG
The DNA here is from genome assembly GCA_024372805.1 of Oostethus manadensis. Taxonomy (NCBI): domain Eukaryota; kingdom Metazoa; phylum Chordata; class Actinopteri; order Syngnathiformes; family Syngnathidae; genus Oostethus; species Oostethus manadensis. Next base: position 448,129 of record QODF01000112.1, read on the forward strand.
CTTAGAACTCAGCAGGACTAAGAGCTACAATGGCATGCAGACACGCTGCAGAGCTGCACAACCGGTCGCCACACTGGGTGAGTTGTTTTTCTTGAACGAAAAAGGTCTATCCAAAGTCACTGTTGCTGTTATCGTGTGTGATCTCATGCATATGAAGGATATGTTTATGGAAAGGTAGCACGTACGCAGTATACTTCGAATCCTGTACGCAGTCCAAATGAAGGGTTTGGACGCGTATCTGAGCTATGTGGGGAAAAGTTGGAAGTCGTGTTATTCTGAGCCTGAATGCTCGTCTGTCTGTGTCCAAACTCAACGTGGGCCGCATCCTTCACAGTGTGGCTTCCAAGGCTGATGACCGTCCAAGCTCCATCAAGCGCAAAGGCTCCTTCAAATGCATGGATCACAGCGTGCATTCGGACCACCCCCTCACATATCCCAAGATTACTATTTCAGCATCACGGTGGGAATCAAAGAGAAGCGTAAGTACCGTTTTTCTTTAACCGCCTGGTTTAACACTTCAGGTCTTGGCTTTCCAAGGTGCCACCGACCTTGGAAGGATGTCAAGATACTCAAAACGAGGAAGGACCAGGGCAGACTTATTCATTCCCTCTTCTTCTTTTGTATCCCATGCATCCTTTTTCTATACTGCTTGTCCTCATCAGGGTCCCGCGTGAGGTAGAGGCGGGTACGCCGGCGTGGTCAGCAGCCATGCACATGCCAGAGTCCGTAGTCACCCTAACATACTCTACGTGTTTTTGGAATGTTGGGGGAAGCCGGAGTAGCCACAGGGGGGGAACACAAACAGGGATGCAGGAGTCCAATTCAATCTCCAGACTGTACCCGGCCTATTTGGTGCTTGGGGTGATCGGAGAGTCGAACCCAGCTCTTCCAGATGTCCTGACTGTGTGGCCATCATGCTATCAACATACTAAAAGCTGCATCGTACCATAACCAAGACGGTGTACCATAACCAAGACGGTGTACCGAAACCAAGACGGTGTACCGGAACCAAGACACAATTTCGGCCAAACCCAGGGCAATGGAAAGGCGAGGTTTGACTGTGTACATCGAGTGGAGATGTTTACTTTGCAAGGAACCCGCTCACCGAACGCTGGCGGAGGAAGTACTGGTACTTTGGACTTCCGAGCCGACTAGTTGCTGACAGTCGACGTGTGTGAGATAAGAAGACGGAAGATCGGCTCCACCTCAAGATATGTTATTGCGTCATAGTTTGTACGAGAACCACTAGGGAGGCTGGCACGTGTCCAATGGAACTACACAACAGAGTGCCGGGGAACCTTTACAGGAACTTCAGGTCATATTTATAGAGGTGACGACTTGTACGTGCCAACAGTTGTTTTCCAGCCACAAAGAATGGAGAGGAAAGTCCCTCCTCTGTCTGATTCTCAGATCCTTTGTGTCCGAGCGTGAAAAGCGTGTTTCTGTAGAGATCTCTGTTGTTTCTGGAAGCCAATCACATGGCGACTAAGACGAGGCAGGAAGGAAGCGCTGCAGGCAGCCGACCAATCACGAGACGAGCCCAAGAGGAAATGACTCGACTACAGACCCCCTTAGGAGACTTCAGGGAAGACCCAGCCTTGTGTTGTACTTGCTTTCGCCTTCAATATTCTCTCGTTGTTCTTGAACTTTCCTCTACGCTTACCCAAAAGTCCAACTGTCCTCCAATTCCATCCTGCAAGCAGCGCCGGGCGAGAAATATGCCAGGCTGCGCTTTGTTGCCATCGGCATGTACGCTCCATCCGTGAGGAAGAAGAAGCCTTCCGTGCAGAGCTCCGGGCCGAGCGCCAGGATGTGTTGTCAGGAACGGAGGGATGGCATGTAAGTGAGAAGCATCCTGATATTCCAGTCTTTGGAGAGTGAGCTGTAGTGAGCAAATGTCGGCGAGGCGACACCTTTACTCGGAGTCAATATATGCTCTTAATGTGGAAAGCACGTTTTTGTCTGGGACTCAGGGGACGTAGGGTTTGAATCTTGCAGATTCCATTTATTGTGCAAACCGTACGTCCAACGTGTCGGTTTGGCAAGAATATTTATATCCCGGCAACTTGGGGGTTTCACATCTTGTTTCAGACCATCAGGAGGTCTACCGGGCAGACGTAGACTTTTCTTCCAAAGTTCATACGGAGTGGGTCCCGCCAAAGTCACAGCATTTTGGAAAATGTATCTAAACAATATCTTATTTAGAAATTTTTGTAGATAGAGCATAGGAAACCTGTTGACCATCTTCTTATTATGCTTTTTAACATCATTAGAGCCCTCTAGACGTGACATAACACCCATACAGTCAGCTTTACGTTCATATTACCCGCTATGGTATATTTAAGCAAAGAAAACAAGCCATTTAAGACATAAACACAACTCATATCATATCATATTCTTCTTTTCCTTTGGGCTTATCCCGTTAGGGGTCGCCACAGCGAATCAATTCCCTCCATCTAACCCTGTCTTCTTTCGTGCCAACTACCTTCATGTTCTCTTTCACTACATCCATAAACCTCCTCTTTGCTCTTCCTCTAGACCTCCTGCCTGGCAATTCAAAACTTCTACCAACATATTCACTATCTCTCCTCTGGACATGTCCCAACCATCTCAGTCTTTATCTCCAAAACCTCTAACATGTGCTGTCCCTCAGATGTGCTCATTCCTGATCCTGTCCATCCTGGTCACACCCAAAGAGAACCTCAGCATCTTCATCTCTGCTACCTCCAGCTCTGCCTCCTGTCTTTTCCTCAGCGGCACTGTCTCTAAACCAAACAACATGGCTGGTCTCTCCACAGTTTTGTACACCTTTCCTTTCCTTTGAGCTGAAACTCTTCCATCACACATCACACCCGACACTTTTCTCCACCCATTCCAAGTATTTACAATCCTCCATCTTCTTTATCTCTTCTACCTGTGACCTTGCTCTCCCACGTATAATATACAAAAGTATACAGTTATAATTGCCCTTACAGCATATTACATTATATGATGATATATTATATTTTTGCCTTGTTTTTATCTGCGCTTTCCTTTAAGAAATGTTATTGTATTATAGAAAGCGCCTCCGCTACAAAGGGAATTTCACACTAAACCGTAGGGGAAGTTGACCGTTTGCAAATGAGCAGTTAGACTTTGGTTCTCAGTTCGGTTTCTACGCTGACAAGTGAACGCACCAAAATAGCAACCTTACAACAATTTGCTGCATCTTCTTTGCTTTTTGTGCTTTGCAAATCACCTTGCTTACTTTGATGATGCCGCGGTCTGACCCCGGCACATGAATGCCCCGGTCAGTTTTTCCAGGTTCATTTCCCGGCATGGTTGTTGTCACATGTGACATTTACAGGAAGTGTGGTCTGCTCTCAACCCTCCATCTGGGGGAGGGTGGGCGTGAAATCGTACTTCTCTTCCTGCCTTCTCTTCCGCTTCACCTCGTTGGCTGCTACCGTGTTTATTTGGTCGGTCGGTGTATTTTCTCAGGCAATGTGACGTGGCCTTCTCTGCACAAGCCATCTGACTTCGACAAGCTGGGATTTCTAAATATTGTTGATTGCTCAAGGGCGGCTGGTGATGGCAAGATGTTTTCATTTCAGTGAAATCCAGAAACGTGATTTAGAGCTCCTGGAAATGAATATACAGTAACTTAATGAAAGTAGGGTAGCGCGTGGGCCTCACAGTCAGGAGGTTGAGGGTTGGAATCTCCGTTGGGCATCTCCGTGTGGAGTTTGCATGTTCCCCCCGTGCGTGTGTGGGTTTTCTCCGGGTACTCCGCTTTCCCCCCACATTCCAAAAACATGCATGTTAGCCTAACTGGCCACTCTAAATTGTCCGTGGGTATGAATCTGAGTGTCCAGCCCAGAGTCAGCTGGGATAGGCTGGGATTGAACCTGCTCAACTCAATACAATAGTAGTAGTAATGGTGTCTTTGTTACACTGCATATTACACGCTACCCCTACACTGAAATGGAATTCATGCTGAAAGATGTGGAAATATGAAGTTTAGCTCCACTTGAGTCGAGCGTCTGGTTTGCTCTTCCAGCGAGAGGAAATGCTATTTGTTATCTTAAGTGGACAACAGTTATGTTGATGTTTCAGTCGCCACTTCCTGTTGGAGGAGGAAGCGACCCCATCTGACACTTGGAAATGTGTGCGGGATACAAGAAGTTGGTGCCACATTGTTATTTTTATGTGGCTGTTCAAACCTTCGTATGGATGATATTCATTTTCACGTGCGGCAACCTTGTTCACTAGTAAAATACTAGAAATGAACCGTATATCAAAGTATGCTTTGTGCACGTGACCGTGTGCATTGCATATTGTAAAAGCAAGAACTCTGCATATTCTCCTAATGGAAGCTAGAGGGGTCATGGATTCTATGCGCTGCTACAAGGAGATCTGGGAGGAGAAGAGGTGTTTTAGGATAAACAGATAAAAGTCAGAAGTTGTTCTCCTTTAATTGCTTTTCATTGCATTATTAAACTTAAACATTTTATTACTGCAAGAGGATTTTGCGGATGAGTGGATGGATTAAATATGTCCTACCTCAGCGGTTACCAAACTTTTTACCCTTCCAGCATTTGGCCTGAAGCCATGTGCCCCCTCCTCCTGCACACTTGAAGAAACAAACCTTTTTATTTTTATTAACTTGCAATATTGAACATGCGTCCACCTCGCCCAAAGTCAGCTGGGATAGACTCCAGCATACCCTAATGAGATGGATGGCATGCGTACACATCCTTACATGGGACATTAAGTACACAGAAGGCTTTTTATAAACTTTTGATTTAAAAATCCTTTTTTTCCAAACAGCACTGAACAGTGTGTGTAACACGGCTAGTTAAAAAGTAGCCAACCTGAAAAGTCATTCCTCACCGTTTTCATCCTCCTTTTGGAAAATAAAACCACTAAAGTCGTTTGAATATTATTTTAATGCCTTCTGCACAAACGTTGTCCGTCTGTCTCTCTTTATTGTCACTTTTGTTTTGCGGCAAATTAGCCCTTGAGCTTGAGCCGCCCTCGTCATCATTCAGTCTTCTCGTCCAGCCTTTCAAAAGCTGTTGGTATTACTGGATTTTTAACACAGAAAGACACGCTATGAACCTTGCAATCTTACCTCCACTCAATGTTGTGTCACTTATTAGCGCCGATGGAGACGTGAGACACTTTTTTACATGAAACTTCAACATCTGCTGCAGTCCAAGCAGTTCGCACAGGAGCTGTACTAATACTACACTTGATCAAACTTACATGAGATTTGTCAGATCAAGTCACGATTGCTGCATAGACTTCAAAACGTGATATTAGCATTCACGTCACTGGTCCTATTCACTATTTCCTGAAGATGCACTCTAAACACCTTGGGAACTGTAGTTCTTCTAGCCACAAATTAGCCGCCTCACTGTATATGCCGCAGCGTTCAGAGCGTGAGAAAAAGAAGTAGCGGTTTATGCACCGGAAATTATGCTAAATAGTCACAGACCAGATGTCAGCACCAGACGTCCTCACAGAGAAAATGTGCTGACTGCGGCCACAAAACAGGAAATAGAAATACAAATAAGAGTCAAAGCAGGTACTCAACATCCAGCTCGTCACAGAGAGCATGACGCTGTATTATTTATGAATGCATAGAAATCAATAAAGCATAATGGAGACGGACCCAATGAACAGTACTGGGTATCATGTGCTGTCATTGTTCGGGTACACCAGAGGTGTCGTAAATGCGCGTCCATGACGGCGGTGACGACCGCACCAGAGAACCGCGCTTATCTTTGCCGCGTCGTCTCGGAGCGGCCCCACCCTGATGATTGATTGCGTTTTCATCTTTTATCAGTCTCATCCTGCATTGGACGCCGTGCCTCTCATTGCCGAGGGATGACGCACGGCTGCTTTTCCGGCCAACAAGTTCTCAACAAGTTCCCATCGAAATGTGACTCATACTCCAGCTATGCTGTCTCGGCGGTCCCTGGTGATTGCCTTTGTACTCATGTGTTCCACTCTCCCTCCTTGCACGTTATTCATAAGAACTGACATATTTCATAACGTAAAATAACACATTGCAATGTCTCTTAGGGAATCAGATTTGCTCTGGCGTAGCTGGTGGCCGCAAAAGTACGACGGAGTATTCGAGCCGCATTTTTTCAAAAAAGAGAGAGAGATTTTGAGATTAAAAGTCGTAATCTTACCAGAATAAAAGTCCTTTGTGGCACCAAGGCCAAAGGTCTTGATAGCTGTCTCTGCTGGTGATGCCTGAGTATTAAAAGTATCCAGAAAATAGAGTTCTCTACAATAAAGTCATATATTTAGGAGGAAAAGCTCGTAATATTATGAGAGTAAAGTCGTAACTTTATAAGAATAAAAGTCAGAAGTTGATTTTACCGGCATTGCCTGGGACAGCTATGAGAAGGGGGCCTTATGTGAATTTATGAGTTGCGTTCTTGTAACTTCTATTCTTGAAAAGTTATGACTTTGCTCTTGTAATATTACGGGCTTTTTCTTTATTAGACTTTATTGTCATTAATTTACGACTTTACCGTCCAAATCTCAGATGATTTTATTTCTTTATTGATCGTTTCCCCGCAGGAACATCTCAGATTATTTGAATAGTCCCTTGTGACAGGCATGTTCTAAGACGGCTACTACAACAGGGAACTTGAGGGACCTCTGGTCTTGTTCAAAGCTAAAATTAGGATTTTAAAATTACGACTTTTTTCTCATAAACTTACAACTTTTATTTCTCTTAATATTACGATTTACGACTTTTCGGAAAAAGTACAACTTTTAGTCCCGAAAACTTTTATTTTCTTAATGTTGTCTTTACACTCCGTCGTACAAAAGTAGCCCGTGTTGGGAATTTTCGTGCCGGAATTACTGCAACAAAAGCCTCTTATTTTGGTCATCCAGTCTGGTGCTTGTGCGCAGACAACATAATTAGACTGGAAATAATCCACAAACCGCGTCGTGCTTTGTCACGAAGCACAGGAAGCACGGAGAACACGGCAGGGGTGCTGTTTTGCCGAATGTTCACCCTTTTGTGTGCAGAGCTTTCAGGAGTAGGTGGCCTTTTTTTTGTTTCTTTCCCACGACTGCAGACGTTCACACACACGCGTGATCTTACCAAAACATCTCATCCAAACTCTGCCCTGAGAAACATAACCAGGATCTGCTATGAACCCCCGGACTTCATTGCGATGTTGGGTGTGATGATTCCGTATTTGGGTTTTTGGTTTCTCTACTTACAGTCTGATTACAACCAGTGCAAAATCGGAGTGTGTATATTATGTACCCAGACCCAGAATCCTCTTCTGACGGTCCTGATGATACACCATCACACTTTACCAGTCAGGAGTGCAGTTGGGTTGCAACATAGGCAAACGTGCACAGTTTAGATCTTCATTCTTTGGACTACACGCTCCTATAATCATCACCCCTCCTTCCTCCTTCCTCCTTTGGGGGCAGCGGATGAAGATGATAAACTGGAAATTGGTCACAAACTCACTTGAGGATGAAGGGCCTCACTTGGGATGTTTACTTTGACACAAACACACCCACGCTGGTTCGGACGGAGCTGGGAATGAAGCTCCTGCAGCAGCTCGGGCTTGCACGTGGGCTGATGTGAAGACAGAAGCTCGGCTTGGGTGTGCAGGTGCGTACGTGTGCGTTGGTGGAGAGAATGGGAGACGGAGACAGGAATGGATGACATCTGCTTTCAGAAACTTTGCCAGGCCTTTAGTGGCGGGCCTAGGTGTCTTGTGATTTTATATTACCATTCGTTTTATATTGTTTGTTATTTTATGTACTCTATTTGAACTAAGCTGTGAAGCGCTTTGGTCAACTTTGTTGTTTTTAAATGTGCTATACAAATAAAACGCATTGGACGACGTCTGCAGTGCAGAAGACGAGGCAGTGAGGGCAAAGGGGAGCAAAGAGGAAACCAGAAGGTGACTCGTGCTGGTTTTGTAATGGAAATCCTGTCAGCATTGCCGTCCACCGTCAGTAGGAAGTAGGCTGCACCTGAACAGGTTCCACCTGCACATATGGTGCAGAGGAATGTGTCAGCGCATTCATTTTGGAGCTTTAATAGAGCCCAGACGGAAGACCCGGCCCGACGTTCGGGGATGTGGTCGCGATGGAACAATGTGAGTAGACCGTGCATGCATCGTAGTCCGTCAAAGACCGGGTCTCCGGCGCGACCTTTTCCATTTTTGGATCACACTTGGCTTGATTGGAAAGATTGCACGTGGGAAGGGATGCTTGGAAGGGCGGCTTCAGTCGAAAGAAAATGACTGGTCTCGAAATCCACCCAAGTAAAAGTGGAAAAAGTAGCTCGTTCAATTCGAAATGGTCCGTGTAAACGTCGCCGGTTATTTTTGAGGCTGTGCTGTACTGTAAAAAAAGGAAAGTGAAAAGCAAATGATGTGACGCCTTCTTGAGTTGAGGCAGGGAGAAAAGCGGTGCGGGGAATTATCTCCTGTCTCCTCTTCCACACAGAACCATGTCATCTCTGGAGGTGTGCTGGCCGGTACCGATGCGAGCCATCGGAGCGCAGAACCTCCTCACTATGCCTGGAGGAGTGACTCTAGCAGGATACCTCCACAAGAAGGGAGGAAGCCAGTTCAGCCTCTTGAGATGTGAGTACAGTGCAGTCTTGCGGAAAACCCGCCAAGGCAAACTGCACAGGAGCCTACCTTAAAACCGGTTTTACATGTTTTCATGTGTCTTTATGCTCCACTGATAATGTTTCCTTACCAAGTGTTGAGATTTCGCACTTTGGAAGTCCTTGAATGCCCCATAAGTGTGTGCTGAGGCGCAAACATTTTAAACACGCTAGCAGAGAGACCATTTCTTACTTCTGGGGCTGAAACTAATCTAATCTTTTCAACAGCCACTTTTTTACTGCAAATGCTGATTTAAAAAATTGGGGAACGTCAACGTCAAGCTAGGAGGAGGGTTTTGAGAGGGCAGTGGGAGCGTATACAAATATGTATACAAATATGTATACAAATATGTGTACAAATATGTATACAAATATGTATACAAATATGTGTACAAATATGTATACAAATATGTATACAAATATGTATACAAATATGTGTACAAATATGTGTACAAATATGTATACAAATATGTGCACAAAATAACACTTTTGTGGGCGTATCAATTTTTGGCGTTCGCTGTTGCTCTCGAACGATATAAACTCACTAGACACCCATCCATGCATCCATCCATGCATCCTTCCATCCATCCATCCATCTGCTATGCCACTTATCCTCATTAGGGTGGAAGGGGTAGGCTGGAGCCTATCCCAGCTGACTTTGGGCGAGAGGCGCAGTACACCCTGGACTGGTCGCCAGTCGCAGAGCAGACAAACAACCATTCACACTCGCATTCACACCATTTAGACGCACCAAATAAGCCAACATGCAAGCTTTTGGAGTGTGGGAGGAAACCAGACGCACGGGGAGAACATGCAAACTCCACACAGAAACTTGAAATCCAATAAATGCAGAAGGTGATTTGTGTATGTTGCCTTAAGAGATCATTTCTAAACACATTCTATTGTTTGTTTTTTCCCAGGGCCACTGAGGTACATCATCATCCACAAGGGTTGCGTGTACTACTTTAAAAGTAGTACTTCTCCGGCACCACAGGGAGCGTTTTCTCTGAATGGGTACAACAGGTCTGTAGCCCTTTTGTCATTTAGGCATATGCTGACTTGAATATATTTTTAGCCGAGCACGGTGGTTGAGGGGTTAGCATCGTGGCCAAGAGCTTACCACTTCCACATGGATTAGGAGGAGCACTTCAGACACTCCATGCAGTGTGACTGAAAAATACATTTTCAGTGCTGGAATGCAGGGGCAAGATAAAAAAAAACGATGTATATACAGTATGTATATACACAAACTAGACTATTCCATGCATACTGTATGGTCATCCCTTCCCACAGAGTGATGAGAGCAGCAGAGGAGACCACATCCAACAATGTCTTCCCTTTTAAGATCACCCACATCAGTAAGAAGCACAGGACCTGGCTTTTCTCGGCAGCGAGTGAAGATGAGAGGAGGGTAAGCACAATTCCACCCCCACATTGCGTCAGTGGCGTACCGTATGAAGGAATGCCGTTTCAAAACCTTCTGCTGCCACAGAGATGGATGCGGTCCCTGCGATGCGAGATAAATCGTTTTAATGACCGAAAAGAGTCCAATGTTCCAAGGTAAGGCATATTTGTGCTTGTTCGGCCACCACTCTCTGTTTGTAATCCTTAACAAGATTACTGTTGCCATAGCGACTGTGATTCAGATGCAGACAGTTTCTATGGAACGATCGAGAGGCCCTTGGATATCAAAGACCCGATCACTAACGCGGAAAATGGTAAGCGTGCGCATGAGCACATGTACAGAAACTCTCTTCACATCTTTCTGTCCTCTCTGCGAGCAGATTTTTGTGATGATGACGATGAAGATGACGAAGACTACCTGAAGCCAGACAGGGAGGGTTTGCCAACATGCCCAGGTAAAGCCACCGCGCCACATCTGCATTCTCTTTGGCACTGCAGGGTTTTTGCACGCAATTTCAACCAACTGTGCACACAAATCCGCGCCACTTCCCCACAAGCGCGGTCATCACTTTTGCCAGTCGAATTTGTCCGTGCCCGGGCAGCTGTCCAACGGGTGCTTGCATGGCCCGCCCACCGACGGGAACGCCACAGTAATCTCTACAATCAGTAGGATCACCGCTATAGATTGCTCTCGCCGGTGTTCCCAGTGTAAGCGGTAATGCGGTATGCAGGAACATAAAGGACAATTTCTGATTTTCAAGCTGGGGGGCGCGCCCCCGGGGGGGGCCCGACGTTATGACAGAGGGGGCGCGGTGCTACCATGCGCAGTTCTCATTATTACCGTATTTTCCGTTGGGGTTGGCGTGGAAGGGGATGGTGGCGGATGTTTTGTTTTTGTTTTTTGGGGGGAAAGTGGGGGTGCAGTCAATAATTTTATCTCCGAAAGGGGGGCGCGGCAAAAAACGTTTGGGAACCACTGCGTTAAACATGCATGGAGATAGTCTGCATCTTGTGGACAACAAAGCAGCTGGCGAACACTAAAGCGGTTTCCGGTGGCTGCCGGATGTCAATCTTGCACTTTTATTCTGAAGAGGATTTTTTAAATAGGTGGCGAGAAAGCTTTGTGGTGCTATTCAAGGTCCCCTGTTGTGCTACAAGAAGCCCAACAACGTTTGTTACTAGTCTACTGCTATTAATATGTGGAATGTGTCAGTCCTGTCTATTGTTGGGCCTTAGAAAATATTGTATCAGTGGCGATTGCTCGAAAGCTGCAAGGGAAGCTCAGCTTCCCCTGAAATGTCCCAAAAAAGAGGTGCAATACGTACTGCTGTGTGTACATCTCACTGACTAAATATGGGCCAGAATACCTTCATCTTTGGTTCCGAATGGGCGACTCGTCACAGGTAACTGACACGACACGCCAAGCATTCATCCGCGATCAGACACTGAACAGCAGAGTGGGATGTTCCACTGAGCAAAACTGGACGCTCATTAGATGAATGCTGGGCTTTGTCCCGCCCACCAGACCCTCGGCGTCTCTGGGGTTCTACTGGGATGAATGATAAGGAAGGCTGGCCCGCATTCTTGTCTTCTGCATGATGATTCGATGAACTGTCTGAGGCGGAGTCTCTTTTTGACTGACAGTGGAATGAGCGAATCAGCGACTGCGACTTTGTTAAAAAAAAGAATTTGGAAAAGGAATTTGCACTTATGAAGTAGGCCGGAGAAAAATCAGTATCCCATCCTGGCATGACCAGCAGCCGCTGGTCCAGCTTTTATGTAATGCTTGGGTTCAGCTGAAATTGACATTATTAATAAATTCAACATCATAACTCAAATATATTTGACTTCCTCAGGTCAACCCGTTGGACCTCCACCTTCTTACCCGCCACCCCCTGTGCCCATGATGTCCCAGCACCATCAAGGCTTCTGTCCAAGCATCCATAAAGACACGCCACCTCCAGTCCCGTCACACAACCGAGTCCAAACCAACCCCAAAAGACCCCTTCCCCTGAACCCCCCTCCCATTCTAAAGGACCTAAACAAAGGGGCGCCTCCTCCTCCCCCCTTCATTCCCCATCTGCGCAAGCCCTCCACTGATATTCCGCCGCCCCTCCCTCCCCCCAACACACAGCGACCCGTTAAAAGCATGGGACAGTCAGTGGCACGGACTCAGTCCAACAGAAGCGACTGGAAGCCTAAAACGGCCGTTGTGCTCCAATCCCCCGCCAACCTGCCCATCTGTGAGCGGCCAGAGACCAGGATGGTCCTCAACGGTTCAGACTCTGCTAACACCCGGAACAACAACCACCTTGGAGCGCCAGTGAGCAGCCTTCACAGCAAACCAGGACTATCAGCGCCCGATGCTTCAGGTTTTGAAGGCCCAACGGCCAAATCTCAAAAGTCATACCCTCGGGCACCTTTCATTCACCCGCCTCTGCCCCGCAACCCCCCTCGGTCCCCACTTCCTCAAACTGGACTACAAAATAAGACTATGGATATGCATAAAACTCCACCGCCTCCGCCGCCTGTCACCAGACCCCCACAGCCAGGCCCCCCTCTCCAGTAAGTGTGACGCACACACACACCAAAGGCTGGTAGTACACGACGCAGTGACCCGTTTCAGTCTTATGGGTCCCCAACCACCAGGCCACAAAAACATATTCAAACATAATACAGAAATCGGTAGTTGCCAAAAGCTGGTGCAAGAAGAGACCAAGCGTTCTTACTGGGGCAGCTAAAAATACTGCCTCTGCCAGTGAGGATAATGGGAGACATGACTTTTGTCGCCAAACCACTCGTGTGTCCAACTTGGACTGGGAGAAGTTTCATCATTTTGGATGAAAGTTCAAAGTAATTATTCAGCGTTCCAAAGCACTGAAGATATTGTTTTATTATTTATTATTCTTTATTCTCATCTAATTCCTCGTTTATCATAAGTGAATTTCTACAAACTAGGATTCCGTTTTCATAAACGGAATAGTTCCGTAATTGCAACATAGAAAACCTCTTTATAACTTTCTAAATATGATTTTTAACTCTTATTGGAGCTTTCTAGATATGAACTAACACCCCTATAGTCACCTTTACACGCATACTACCCAATAGAGACGATATAATCCCAGACAATACGCTATTAAAGACATAAATAAGACTTGTGCTCGTGTGTCTTCCAATAAATGTCTTCCGGACTTGTGAACAGGAAGTGAGGTCGGGGATTCAGAGTTGAGTTTCAGCTGGAGTACAACAGTAGAATGTGTTATTACGATGATGATGATGACTATTGTTGTGTTATTATTGGGCCTGTTGGAAAATAACAGACAACAGAAAAGAATAAAAATCTGTACGTCGGGGGTCGGGAAGCTTTGGCTCGGGAGCCGGATGTGGTTCTTTTGTGACCACACATGGCTCTCAGAAGTTTCTAAACACCACAACATGTATTTATTTCAGTTTTTTTTTAATATTTGTAACATAACTTGCTTTACAACAGGGGTGATTTATTTGCCACGGCACAATCTAAAAATACAATTTAACAAAAAAGTTGAAGATAACAGCAAAAACTGAAAAATGAGCTGTCATTTTACAAAAAATAAAGTCAAAATATTAGGAGGAAATTTTGGGGAAACTAGGTTGTGGAAAAGGTTATAATTTTAGGAGAATAAAGTCAAAATATTACTAGAATAAAGGCATGATTATGAGAAAAAAACATCAGAAATTGAGTAGAAAGTCAAAATATTAGGAGAAAAAAGTCATGAGAATAAACTTGTAATATTATGAGTAAAAACAATGTCATTTTAGTAACAGAGTTCATTTTTTTGAATATTAGATTGTGGAAAAGAATTTGGGAATAAAGTAAAATCTTGTGCGAATAAAGTTACACAATTACAATTGCCCTGCGATTGGCTGGCGACCAGTCCAGGGTCTCTCTCGCCCAAAGCCAGCTGGGATAGGCTCCAGCATCCCCGCCAATCTAATGAGGATAAGCGGCATAGAAAATGAATGAATGAATGAATTACAATGAAAAATATTGCTATATAATGCATTTAATTTTTAGTCAGCAGTAAAACATGACAAAAATAAACATATAAAACCTCCTCAGCACTTTCCACCATCCAATTCAGAGACTGCACACTTTTGGCTGCATTCACCTTTTAAAAAAGAAGATATGTCTCTCATGAAAATACATTTGAAAGTATGTGTGCTCTCTTGGCCCAAAAGCTTCCCGGTGTACAAACTGCTAGTGACACTCAGTGGCCTGTGTAGACTCCAGCTCGTTAACGCCTTGCGTTGCGTCGCTTATGCTTGAACACACTTCTTGCAAAGTACAATACAGTACTGTACAGTACAGTACACAATACGGTGTGCTCAAAGCCTCTCTTTGTTTTTTCATGTGGAAAACTGAATGTTGATGTTTTCATGTGCTTTAGAGTCTCCGAATGATGCATTTTAGGGGGTTTTAAGAGTGTGTCAGTTCTTTGTGTCCGTGCAAATACTAGGATCTACTGTACTAGTCTTTATACGACTTTAAGATAACATAAAAGGGACAGTGTACTGCACTTTGGAAGCGGTCCAAAGTCCAGTACTACGTCTGATGTGTTTTCCCACCAGAAGAGCAGCCCCTGAAGGTCAAAGCTTCCGCTCAGGTGAGGCTGTGGAGTTCAAGAAGAAACAGGACGTGGCCAAAAGCAGAGAAGGAGACGCTTCGGATGGAGATTACGATAATGTAAGAAAAAACGAAAGGTACAATATTTACTTTGCACAAGGCTGGGAATTGCTGAGTCATTACGGCTGTTTTTATTGGCCTGCGGCACATGCTGATCATGTGACCTCGCTAAGAAAAAAGGCTTGTTTTAAAAAAGTAACAACAACGACGATGGAATAATCTGCAGTAATCTGGCCCGAATAAAGTTTTATGGCTGATTTTATCCAGCATTTCTGTGAAGCACTTTGAATTGCTTTGTTGACGAATTGTGCTAAATAAACTTGCCTTGCTTTAGGAGAATAAAGTTCAAATACTCTGGAAATAAAGTCCTCATTGTAGGAAGGAATTTTACACAAAGAATGTTGTTAAAAACAACAGACGCAACGACCAAAACAGCTTTCATGTTTTGAGAATAACATGAAAAATGGTGTTCTCACAACAAGGAGTTGCAATTCTACCAAAATAAATGTAATGTTCTTTTAACACTTTGGGAAACAACCAAAACAGAGCAAAATTGTGGAAAAAGTGATGATATTATGGGAATAATCTCATACAGAAGAACATTTACAAAGATGATTTGAGAAGAAAGGAATTGGAAATGGGAATGTTGTAGATTCCGGTAATGAGCTTTTTCTCCTATAGGGTTGGGGGATTTTTTTAAATGTACATAAAGAAATTTCAAAGTGGCCCTCGCATCCTTTCCCTGCGGGAAAAGATTTGGACACCCCGGAGCTAGACCACCATAAACATACGAGTATTGTACAATATCATTTTGCCACATCCTAACGACACACCGATTAAAAATGAGAGTTTAGCAAGTTATTCTTTCTTTCTTGCCTGTGCAATGTTTTGTACTGTCGTTCTAAACTTCCACCAAATCCAACGCCGGTGCAATGAGGTGTTTCTGTTTGCAGATGCTTCTGCCAGACTCCGTGTTCATTGACACGACGGAAACCAGCATTGTAGAGAAGTAAGGGACAACATTCTTTATTGAAATGACTCTGCTGCTAACATTAACGCTACGCAGGCACATGTCTGCCCTCTAGTGGCAGACATACTGAACTACTTGTATGAAGATTCATTACATTGTTATTACACATGACACACGGTGCTGTATACGTAATGATAGTGTGTGTGTGTGTGTACAACATGAGCTCATGCAGTTAGAAATGAATAATCCCTCAAAAATGGTGTTTTTGTATCAATAGTGCATTGATTTATGTTTCCCTCCAGTGGGGCAAATGGTATTGTTGATTTACATGCCCTTGGATGCCCTTACATGCTACACAGATTTGCTCTTATCCTGTTACATACTTTGGATTGGACTTTAGTTGATGTTTTATTGTGATGCTTTTTCGAAGTGGCCGCACCGGAGCAGGTGGGGATAGACAAGAAGAGAAAAGGAGACAGAGGGGGGACTGTGCTGACTAATGATAACAAACGATAACAAAATAATATTGGCGGCAGCGGTGATGACACTGTAGTGAGACAGTCACACTTATTGGTGGTGAGTGGCAATAACGACAGCTAGGGATATCCGCCATACCAGCGTTGTCCAACTCCCAATTTCCGAGTCCAATATCAGCCCATATCAGTATGTGTAACCCCACATATCTCCGCTCTTGGAACTAACACGTGCAGTATCTGCTGCCAAGCTAAAAAACATCAGAAATCGCAGCGTGCATTTTCCGCCGACCAATCTCCTGATACTGTCTGCTGCCGTTTTTTTTTTACCTTCCCCTACACCAGACGTACATATTCGGTATATGTACGTCTGGTGTAGGGGAAGGTAAGTTGTTCATTCATATACATTCATATTTAAAGTAAATATTGTACATATATGTTATGAATGAACAGTCTTCGGCATCATCAGCATCAGCAAGCTATCGTGCGGTCTTGGGCCAAATACTTCCTAAGGTCATCGTTAGGTCTCACCTGCGGAATGTTATTCCTTATACATTATTACAGTATTATACATACATGTATTCCTATACATCCGGTACGGCGGCGACTCTGACCTACAGCTCAGCTTTCAATGCAGCATCTACGGCGTCTTCATGTCTAGTCGCTCCTCCACTCGCCGTTAGCCGAGTTCTGACTCGCTGCAAAGTCCAGAAACTAGTAAACTGTGCCTAGGAACACGACCACAAATGTTGCTCGGATTGAAGCTGCAGATGTCCGCCACCTCCTGGTGTGAAGTATTAACTACGCGAGGCATCATATTGGCAGCAAATTCAGTAATGGTGCGCTTAAAGGGCTGTATCAGTTTTCACTGGAGGGAAAAAAACTACAAAAAAATGTTATGCAAATATTAGGCCGATAATATCAGCGCACTGATGAAAACTTAATGAAAATATTAGATGAATATAACTATTTTCTTGCCAACATCAGCATCATGTAAATAAAAATTGATGTGTTTTTCATGCTTCTCTCGTCGCCAAAACCTTTGCAGACTTTGCTCTTTCTGCTGCAGGTTTTTTAAAGAGTGCTCCAACTTTCCACAAGATGGACTTTATGGGATCAGAAACTCAGGAACCAAAACCTCAAAGGTAAAAAAAAAGAAAAAAAAAAAGGTTGACGATCTAAATACAAAACTGAAAAAATCACCCCAAATATAAAATTGTACGTAAAAATGATTTCATAATAATATTGATCATCTTAAAGTTGTCAATAACTGGAACAGACAGTGTGTTGCCTTCAGAGACCACCAGAAAATGGAAAAAAATGAAAAAAAAGTCTATTCTGGACTCACTTAACTCGCTTATCTGTGGAAGTAATACTTCTCAATCCCACTGGCATACCTTCCACAGAAGAAGCAGAGTCTGGGAACACAAACGCATACAGTTCCATCACCGCGCCTGAAGTGTCTGTGGGGTGGGGTGAGTTTCGGACTGAGTTCCTCAAGGTTCTGGACTGTCTTTGCCAATACGTCTCTTCAACATTGTGTGGAGCTCGGGACCAGTACCTCTGTTTTGGCAGGGGTTGTAGTCCAACAAGAGATAGGGGGAGCAGCTCAGAGTAGAGCCGCCGCTCCTTCACATGGAGAGGAGCCAGTTGAGGTGGCTCGGGCATCTAGTCCGGATGCCTCCCCGACCCCTCTCCCTGGCATGCCCAGAAGAAGCGAGAAGGCCTCAGGTCATACCTAAGACACGCCGGAGGGATTATGTCTCACAGTTGGCCTGGGAACGCCTTGGTGTCATCAAAGTGGAACTAGAAGAAGTCATCAGAGACCGGGAAGTCTGGACTTTCCTACTGAGACTACTGCCCTCACAATAGAACGGAATGGCTTGCTCATAGCCTCTAAACCATCCTGCTGCCCCGACATTGATGTCCTCCTCCGATCTTGGATCTAGATTTGCAAAAAAAGTGATTATTAGATTAGCTTCAGCTTCAAACCCCTCCTTTGCCTCACACCCTAATAATGCATTTAAAGGCGTAGGCACTCGCCATAATGAATGAAAATGTAAGTTATTGATAAACAAATGGAGTCGGAGTCATGGAGTAGCACAAATGTTGTGTGTTCCAGCACCGCTGGACAAAAAAGCGTTATCCGTGAGACATGAAAAGATGGAAATATTGTGCGACACGTATGCTGTACATGCTACCTGTACTATCAGCTATTTATGAATTGTTAGCGAATTCAAATGAATGAGATGTTTTGTGCTGGAGAGAAACGTTTTTGCCCAAAATCCGTGAACTCGCTGGGCCGGAATGCTGGATTGCAAATATGCAGCCATCCACTTTCATCCAACAAACACCCTGTGTTCTCCAGGTGCTGGTGGTATGGGACGTCGGCATCGGCAAAGCCAGAAACTACCGCTTGTTTGAAGAGGTACCCCCCAAAAATGTGATCCACACCAAACATCTGATTCACGTCTGCGCTGACATTAGAGGTTCACTCTAAACTGTTTTACCAGGGTGACCGGGTCTCTCTGGACACTGACGTAACCTTTCCCAGTCTGTCATCTATGGTGGAACACTACTACAGGCATCCTCTTCCTCACCACGGCTCCCTTTGCCTGCAGAAACCTTTTTCATAAACACTAGAGGCGGGCCATACTGCAAATGTTGGTATCGATACCAAGTAAACACAGGCCCCGTATCGCCACTGCTGATACTTTTTACGTAAACATTTGTGAACAATTTAACAATATATAAATAGATATATAACAATAAGGCACACTGTCGAAGAAAATAACACAATTCAAATGATTCATTAGTATTAGATACAAACATAAGTCACTACTATTACTCTTGGCTTTCATTTCAATTCTCTGACGTTTTGCCCCTAAGACCTCCGGTATCCTAGAACCCAACAAACCCAACAATAGCAACAATGTAGCAATATGAACAGCACAACAAAAAACACAGGTATTTGTGAAAACATACGTAGAAGAAAAATACTACTAGAACTGATGCTACTTGCTATCGATACCACCCCCCTAATAAACCCTGTGTACCTTATGAGAGAACGTTTTGCTATCACCACATCATGAATCATTTTAAAAATAGCGTTAAATTAACCAGGAAAGAGAACCAAAAACAGTGAAACGGAGATAAACCTGTTTAACGTCTGCATTTACCACAACAGTGTCTGCGTGGATGACTGGAAATTTGATTTAAGAATCTGACAATGAACTGTTTTTTTTTACTTGATAAGATGTTTCTATTTTTAATGCTGGTCATCACTGTCTATTTATATTGTATGTACTGTACATGCTGCATGTAGAAAGGTTATGCAAATAAAATTACTTTTTGCTAATATACAATAAGTCCGGTTCAGTACCCTGAAGTGTACCCTCCGGGTTGGGAGTGAGGTCTTGCCTCAGGTGGAGGAGTTCAAGT
>QODF01000112.1:468160-542662 GCA_024372805.1 Oostethus manadensis
GGGAGAAGGCCCCCGGGAAGACCTAGGACACGCTGGAGGGACTATGTCTCACAGCTGGCCTGGGAACGCCTCGGTGTCCTCCCGATGGAGCTGGAAGAGGTCGCTGGGGACCGGGAAGTCTGGACTTCCCTACTGAAGCTGCTGCCCCCGCGACCCGGACCCGGATAAGCGGAGGAAAATGGATGGATGGATGGACAATAAGTCCAAAATTGTTACGGTAGGTTTATTGTAACCAAGAGAGACAGGCTGGTAAAAACATTCAATAAAGGTTATAAATGAATTTCTGTTTGACTGAAAAAACCCGTTTGTTAGCCTAGCAAAGAGCAACAATTATGTGTCCGTGAAGTTGGCCAATCATGCGTGTCTCTTACGGTCGCCTAACCTTTCACAGAAAATCTCTTCCAACCAAACCTGTGCAGCACTATGGGCAAGACCAAAGAGCTGTCATAGAACCTCGACTAAAAGATTATAGACCTGCACCTACATGCAGTATTTGCCAGTTTCCAGTCTCACTGTAAATTCCAGATTTGAATTGACAGCTACTGTATATGGAAAAACCAAGATCCTGGCAACCTTTGAAACATTTTTGCCATCAGTTGCAACATTTCTGTCAGCAATTCCAAACAGACATTCTCAGTGCCAGATGAAACAAAAATCTCAAATCTCATCTACGTATGCAGAAAATGTTGTATATGTGCTGTCCAACCAGTGAGAGGAGGTTTCCAACTGACCTCACCAGAGTCAACTGTCGCTGTCTCTGGTGCTGAAGCATTTGAAATCGAATAAGATGATTTGAGGTGCTTTTCTCACGGAGGTGCGCATTTTTATTAGCAATAGTATTTAGACTGATATTATGTATGGTTGCACAGCTAGTTTGCTTTAGGTCATTACCCCCGCGACCCTAATGAGGATGAGCGGCATCGAAAATGGATGGATGGATGTGTCACCCATTTGCCTTGTTGTCGTGGTAGTCTAGACATACTGTGCAACAGAATTACTGCGCTAACTTTGGTAAACAAGAGTAAAAAATATCATTACGCAAGCAAAAGAATCAAAATGTAAAAAGTGCTCGAGTGGAGGAAAACGTGGACGGCCCCAAACACAAGCTATGAAAAACACTTTATGCACATTAAGAAGCTGATCAATAACTGAATGAGAAGCAACTCCAGAGTCATTTACTCTTGCAATTTTGTGTTTTGAAGGCAGCCTATCTCCATGTCTGAAGGCCTAAGTCCATGTTCTGCAGGTTCCCTATTTCATCTCCAAATGTTCCTCCTTTCAATCTTTGCTTGATCCCTGCAAACATCCTCTGTCTTGTGCCCCGCTATGTTTGTCTTCCTGACTGATGGTACTCCGGAATTGAGGCTGAACTGCGTGAGCTAGTTTGTCACAAAGAAAGCCACAGAAAGTGCATTTAAACTGGACAGGCAGTTGATCAGCAGATCAAACGTTTAAGACCATCACCTTAAAAAGTCAAAATCAGGTTTGCCATTCAAACACTCATGACCTCCTGATTCAAAGGCAAAACTGCTGAACTTGTCTAGATCCTTGAACTGCACAGGCAAAGCCTGCTGGATTGTAGTTTCTCCTCTGTCTCTCTGATCGAAATAAATCTGGCGTAAAAAGGATGTTAAACCAAAACTAGTCACACACTCACTGAGTGAACTGAGCTGAACCCGTGCTGTCTCCATGGGAAGCATGTAGGACTATCCCATTAGTAGCACGTGTCCAAGAGTATGCTAGCATTCATTCATTCATTTTCTATGCCGCTTAACCTCATTAGGGTTGCGGGGATGCTGGAGCCTATCCCAGCTGGCTTTGGGCAAGAGGCGGGGTACACCCTGGACTGGTCGCCAGTCAATCGCAGGGCACATATAGACAAACAAACATTCACACTCTAATGGACAATAAGGGTATGAATGTGAGTGCATGTTTTTGGAATGTACCCCGAGATAACCCACGCACGCACGGGGAGAACATGCAAACTCCACACAGAGATGCCCAACGAAGATTCCAACCCTGAGCCTCCTGACGGTGAGGCAAATGTGCTAGCCACTCGACCACCGTGCAGCTGTAAGCCAGCATACATACATGCATATTTTTAGCATTTCCATTAGCTCTGCTTACACACACGGAGTTGTGAATTTCAGGCAATGTAAAAATCTGGGGCAAAGCAGGCTTAAGGGGATATCTTCAACCATCAGTGAAGACGAGGTTGAATCCTCTGATAAGAAATGAGTCTATGAGATCTGGCAGCTTGCAACCCACTAGAAGAGTCAGAGGCCCAGTGATCAAACCGGTGAGAAATGGTATCAAACAGTGAGATGGAATAAATAAAAGCTGTGTGCGGCTCTGAGAGCTGACCCCATCAAAAGTGGGACATTCACTGTTTTAAAATCCAAATGTAATGCTTTTGAACTGAATAGATGAATACATTCAGCAAGCACATTTGTCTGAACAGGACTGATTTCAGGCTGCGACGGTAATAAATGCGGACAAACACTGGCACCTGCACCATCTAATTAGATTTAGCAGATGAGCGGTGGTAGGAGTGTTACCGTAATTCAATATTCCGACTACTCAGTTGTAAGCCGTGAGATTTGTGTAATGATGTCTAAAGAAATGGCATGCTAATGACTTTTTAATAAGAAGCTCAGCCAAAAAACCCTAAAAGGTTCCTAAAAATACACATTTTGCACAAACAAAAACACCCAAAAGAAAAATAGACATGGCTTGGCAATGAGCTGGCAAAAAAATAAGTAAAGACAAACGTAAATACAGTTCAAGTGTGGCATGAAATCACATAAACTGGCTCGTCACCTCACGTCTACTGTACTCACGTTCTGCATCTAATGAGCTTCCAAACATTTCAATGCAATGAGATGAAATACAGTTGTTTAGTCATAATCACAAAAAAGAGCATTTTTATCAACTCATCTGCAATTGTCATTTTTTTGGTAAATGGGGACCCCTGGCAAACAGTCCAAGGTGTACCCCACCTTTTGTCTGAAGTCAGCTGAGATCAGCTCCAGCATACCCATGACCATAGAGAAGACAAGCAGTATAGAAAATGGATGGATGTAAAGGTGGATGGATGGATGGATGGATGAATGGTTAGATGGATGGATGAAACGGTAGATGGATGGATGGATGGATGAAAGGGTGGATAGATGGTTGGATGGATGAATGGATAGATGGATGGATGGATGGATGAATGGATAGATGGATGGATGAAAGGGTGGATGGATGGATGGATGGATGGATGCATGAAAGGGTGGATGGATGGATGAATGGATAGATGGATGGGTGTAAGAAAGGGTGGATGGATGGTTGAATGGATAAATGGATGGATGAATGGATAGATGGATGGATGAATGGATAGATGGATGGATGAAAGGGTGGATGGATGGATGCATGAAAGGGTGGATGGATGGATGAATGGATAAATGGATGGATGAATGGATAGATGGATGGATGAATGGAAAGATGGATGGATGAATGCATAGATGGATGGATGAAAGGGTGGATGGATGGATAGATGGATGGATGGATGCATGAAAGGGTGGATGGATGGATGAATGGATAGATGGACGGATGGATGGATGAAAGGGTGGATGAAAGGGTAGATGGATGGTTGGATGGATAAATGGATGGATGAATGATAGATGGATGGATGAATGAACTTAGGAAGAAGGATGGATGGATGGATGGATGAATGGATAGATGGATAGATGGATGGATGAACGGGTGGATGGATGGATAGATGGATGGATTAATGGAGGGATTTAAGGGTGGATAAATGGATATAAGGGTGGATGAATGGATGGATGGATGAAAGGGTGGAAGGATAAATGGATGGATGGATGAAAGGGTGGAAGGATAAATGGATGGATGGATGAAAGGGTGGAAGGATGGATGGATGGATGAAAGAGTGGATGGATAAATGGATGGATGAATGGATAGATGGATGGATGAATGGATAGATGGATGGATGAATGGATAGATGGATGGATAGATGGATGGATGAAAGGGTGGATGGATGGATGGATGGATGCATGAAAGGGTGGATGGATGGATGAATGGATAGATGGATGGATGGATGGATGGACGGATGGATGAAAGGGTGGATGGAAGGTTGGATGGATAAATGGATGGATGAATGGATAGATGGATGGATGAATGGATAGATGGATGGATGAATGATAGATGGATGGATGAATGAATAGATGGATGGATGAATGGATAGATGGATGGATGAAAGAGTGGATGGATGGATGGATGGATGGATGGATGGATGGATGGATGCATGAAAGGGTGGATGGATGGATGAGTGGATAGATGGATGGATGGATGGATGAAAGGGTGGATGAAAGGTTGGATGGATGGTTGGATGGAAGGGTGGATGGATGAATGGATAGATAGATGGATGAATGATAGATGGATGGATGAACGGATGGATGGATGGATAGATGGATGGATGAATGCATAGATGGATGGATAAAAGGGTGGATAAATGGATATAAGGGTAGATGAATGGATGGATGGATGAAAGCGTGGAAGGATAAATGGATGGATGGATGAAAGGGTGGATGAAAGGGTGGATGGATGGTTGGATGGATAAATGGATGGATGAATGGATAGATGGATGGATGAATGGATGGATGGATGGATGGATGGATGAATGGATAGATGGATGGCTAAATGATAGATGGATGGATGAAAGGGTGGATGATGGATGGATGGATGGATGCATGAAAGGGTGGATGGATGGATGAATGGATAGATGGATGGATGGATGAAAGGGTGGATGGATGGTTGGCGGAATAAATGGATGGATGAATGGATAGATGGATGGATGAAAGGGTTGATGGATGGATGGATGGATGGATGGATGCATGAAAGGGTGGATGGATGGATGAATGGATAAATGGATGGATGGATGGATGAATGGATGGATGGATGAAAGGGTGGATGAAAGGGTGGATAGATGGTTGGATGGAAGGGTGGATAGATGGTTGGATGGAAGGGTGGATGAATGAATGGAAAGATGGATGGATGAATGGTAGATGGATAGATGGATGGATGAATGCATCGATGGATGGATGAAAGGGTGGATGGATGGATGGATGGATGGATTAATAGAAGGATGCAAGGGTGGATAAATGGATATAAGGGTAGATGAATGGATGGATGGATGAAAGCGTGGAAGGATAAATGGATGGATGGATGAAAGGGTGGATGGATGGTTGGATGGATAAATGGATGAATGAATGGCTAGATGGATGGATGAATGGATGGATGGATGAATGGATAGATGGATGGATGAAAGGGTGGATGATGGATGGATGGATGCATGAAAGGGTGGATGAATGGATAGATGGATGGATGGATGGATGGATGAAAGGGTGGATGGATGGTTGAATGGATAAATGGATGGATGAATGGATAGATGGATGGATGATTGGATAGATGGATGGATGAATGGATAGATGGATGGATGAATGAATAGATGGATGGATGAAAGGGTGGATGGATGGATGGATGGATGGATGGATGGAATAATGGAGGGATGTAAGGGTGGATAAATGGGTGGATGGATGGATGAATGGTTGGACGTATGTAAGGGTGTGATGGATGGATGGATGGATGGAGGGATGTAAGGGTGGATGGATGGATGGATGGATGAAAGGGTGGCTACATGGATGGATGGAGGGATGTAAGGGTGGATGGATGGATGGATGGATGGATGGATGGATGGATGGATGGATGGATGGATGGATGGGTGGATGAAAGGGTGGAAGAATGGATGGATGGATGAATGCATGAAAGAGTGGATGGATGGGGACCTCTGATTTCAGACTTCTTCATACATGTGGCATTTAGTTATAAGTTTTGAAGTTATGCACTGTTGACATCTTTGAAAGCGGGTGAACTTAAAACTCAGCAGGGGATTACTTATACTGTCCATATATTAACACTTCCCCCTGGCTCAGTTCTTGTGCAACATTGCGTGTGCCTTGTACCGGATCATTCCGGGGAATGGAGTGCCCAGATGTTTTTCATTCAGTGTGACTGCTAGAAGAATGTTTTGAGTGCCAGAGAAATTAGATACCTTTGATACCGGTGAGAAAACCCATGAAGTACAGAGATGCTGCCCCTCCCCTAACCTTCTTCAAAAGTCTTCAAAAAACGTAAGAAAACGTAAATGTTCATTTGTCCATTCCTTTGTCATCTGTACTTATTTTTGCATTGATTTCTGCATGTGGAAAACCACAATGATTGTTTATAAAATGTATTTTTTGTTCATGTTTGGTGGTAATGTATTAATTATAGTTACGTAATTTCCTATGAGAAAAATTGCTTTAGCTTCCATGTTTTGTATCATTCATTCATTCATCTTCATTAGGGTCGCAGGTATGCTGGAGCCTATCCCAGCTGACTTTGGGCGAGAGGCGGGGTACACCCTGGACTGGTCGCCAGTCAATCGCCGGGCACATATAGACAAACAAACATTCACACTCTAATGGACAATAAGGGTATGAATGTGAGTGCATGTTTTTGGAAAGTGGGAGGAAAGCAGAGTACCCGGAAAAAACCCACCCACGAACACAAGTAAACAGAAAATGCAGTTTTGAAATGAATGCTTTTATTATTTAGGGAGAAGATCATCCAAAGCCACATAGCCCTGTGTGAAAAAGTCATTGCCCCTGGTTGGGCACCCTTATCAGCAGTAACTGCAATCAAACGTTTGCCATAACTTGCAACAAGTCTTTTACACGCTCTGGAGGAATTTTGGCCCACTCATCTTTGCAGAATTGTTGTCATTCAGCTTTATTTGAGGCTTTTCTAGCATGAAGCGCCTTCTTAAGGTCATGCCACAGCATCTCAATGGGATTCAGGTCAGGACTTTGCCAAGGCCACTCAAAGTCTTCATTTTGTTTTTCTTCAGCCATTCAGAGGTGGATTTGCTGGTGTGTTTTGGGTCCTTGTCCTGCTGCAGCACCCAAGATGGCTTTAGCTTGAGTTGACCAACAGATGGCCGGACATTCTCCTTCAGGATGTTTTGCTAGACAGTAGAATTCATGCTTCCATCCATTCCAGCAAGCCTTCCAGGTCCTGAAGCAGCAAAACAAGCCCAGACCATCACACTACCACCACCATATTTGAATGTTGCTATGAAATGCTGTTACGCCAGATGTAACGGGACACGCACCTTCCAAAAAGTTCTACTTTTGTCTCGTCAGTCCACGAGATATTTTCCCAAAAGTCTTGGCAGTTATCATTTTGTGTTCAATTATTTTATCTTTAACTAATAGTTAACTTTTTTTTTATGAGAAGAAACATTTAAGTGTGACAAAAAGTCAGGAAGGGGGCAATTAGTTTTTCACGCCACTGTATATATATATATACATATACACATATACATATATATATGAATACATACATACATATATATATACACATACTGTATACATACATACATATATCATACATATATATATACACTGTACTGCACATGATGCATGTATTTTATTATTACTTTATTTCAAGCACCCTCAGGGATTCCCCTGTTTATATATCATACATCATACATATACATACATACATATATATATACACTGTACTGCACATAATGCATGTATTTTATTATTACTTTATTTCAAGCACCCTCAGGGATTCCCCTGTTTGCTTGAGAACCTACTGGTGTGAAGAAGCTCATTCAAGAGGCACTGAATGCGGACAGCTAAGGGTTAACAAGCAGCAGTGACGGAGGGAAGAATGCACCTTGGCACTGCGGGAGCTAAAGAAGGAAAGCGTTTGTGCTGCAAAGGAGCGACGCGGTCGACCGCAGCTTGCAGGAGGCGCGCGGCCATTACCTCTGGCCTTTTCATGCCGCGGCGCGCTCGTGGCCGAGCGTACGTGCGGGAGCGCGCGCGTCCTGGCGTCTATATATGTGGTGGGCGCGTGAACCGGCAAGCGAACGCAGCAGGGGCGGTTCGATCCAACCCAGCAGAGCTTAGAGCTACCCAGCACACGTTCCGCAGCCAGACATGGTTCAGTCCAGCCTCGGGATCCTTGTGCTGCCGCTGCTGATGTGCCTCCGACACCTCGCCGACGTTCACGGTAGGTCTTCGCCCCTCCGGTGTGCGGCGGTCCCGTAAAGCAGCCCGAGCGCCGGCGATGTTAGCTAACACCTGCTGCCCTTTATTGGAAGACGCGAATGTCCAGCCCGGACACGCCACACACCTTCCCGTACTCTGGCGAATCGTGCGTCGACTCCTTTCGGAACGCAGCAGCCGAGTGGGCCTGTGTGGTTCGTGTCCTTCCGTCACGTATTCGTGTAATTAGGTTTGCGGTCAATCAAGTTCCTCGTGACCTCGTTTCTCGTTCCGCATCACACCGTGGAATTATCCGCTCTCGAGTGGCTTAGGCGGGATTCCTCGGACATTTCTCTCCGCTAAACACTCGCAGGTGCCGAGACCTCTCGTCGCCTCCGGTCCGGATAGGCTCGGCTGCATTCAAGGTCTGCCCAGTCACGGTTTTGGGGTGCTTTGAGCCCACCTGAGTTCTAGCCGATGAAATTGGCAGCGAGAACGAGTGGAAGTTGTCGGAACGATTCCTTCCAGTCAATCAGGAGAGGTGTGCGTGCACGTGTGGGCGGTTAGCGATGTGCGAGTCATGAACGAGTCGTTAAGAACGCGAGTCTGTCGTACACATTCGAGACTCACTAGCGTGATCGTATGCAAAGGAAACCAGTTGGCATGTCATCTGTGCGACTGCTGCTCTGTTGCGTGCATTTTGGGATGAGTACCCGATTCGCTTCGGTGAGTCACTCAAAAAAACAAGTCAGTAAAAGGAATCAACTTTGCCAGCGCTGTGAGAAACTGCAACATACCTCTTGACTAGTTGCAGTGTAAATTGTGCACACAGAGCCTTGCTGTTTAGTGCAAAGTAAGATTTGAAATAAACGCATGTTATTTTTTTTGTATTAAAAGACAAGGCCATTAATGACCCTTAGGGGCTAGCCACCTTCCCTTTCCACTCCTGTCCTGTCAGTGGCGGTAATGATGTGCTTGACACAGCAGTCTGATTTACATTTTAGCTCCAAGTTAGACTTCAGGTGTAGCACCAGATCACAAGTTTAAGAATACCTTTTCATGCAGCACAGGCGATCTTGTTTTATTAAACAGAACTAAATGTCTGTATCATATTTACGCAGAATGCAGTCTTTCCCAAAGGGCTGTAATCAATGTGTGGTGGGGGCATCCTTATGGTGTAATTTGCATGTTTGACAGACACGCATGTGCATGCATTTCTTTTATAAAAGGCTCTATATCATTTCAACTTTTACTACATTATGCCTCTTACCCAGTTTTCTGGGATTGTAAATATTTTATTTCTACAGTGTGCCGTATTATAAAAAAAATAAATAAAGGAAAGCCCCCCCCCTCCCCCCGGCTGAGTATTTCACCAAGGCTGCAAAATGTTATCAAATAACGAGGCGTCTGTCTCCAAGCACTGTCTTCTTCGCTAGTTAGCGGCTGGGTTGCACGCTTCTACGTCTTGCCCTTCACAGCGGTGTTTATGCACACTCCCAGGGCTTGCAAAGGTGCCCTTCATGTGTGGCGCTCCGCTCCCACGGCAAATAGTTTGACTTTTGTGACTGCGTGTATCTGATCAGTGTAAACGCATGACGCAAGAAACACTCCTAATGCTTATTACAATCACTCAGAACAGGTACAATGCACCCCACCAACGGGTAGCACCAAAATTATTCATGGAATGTCAAATGTTTTAGTGGCGGGGCCACCACAAATAAATGGGTGTGTGACACAGAATGTCATTTGTTTTTCCACAGTAACACATTTACAATGTTTCATCTGCTCTCTATAACCTATAGAGGAGCAATAGCATCAGTTACATGCCAATTGTTTGTTTTTTGTGGCTTATTTTGGAGTCTTTATTCAGGAAGGTTTTGTGAAATGTAAGTGTGGGGGAGCAATTGCAATTGTTGATCCCAAATGCCCCCCTATACATGCATGTGTGCCATCCCAGGTGTAACTGTAGAGGAGCAATTGCGTTACTGTTTGCTTCAGTGTGTGTGTGCGTTTGTCAGTTCATGTGTGAATGTATGCACTATAAAAGAGGAGAAGCGGCACAGAAAATGGATGGATACATTGTGGTGCTGTTAATGTGTACATACTCTTAAAATATCCACAACCTTTTTTTTTTCTCTGCCAGAAAAACAAGTACACGCTCGTCTCCAAATTGTACGAGTTTCTTTGAACAAGGCGTTCAAGGCAAATTAGATGGCAGCGAGAGCAGCAGCCGCGCTGCCCTGATTTAAATGGATGCCGCTTCCCTCCGCACATACTGCGATGGCATGCTAGACCCAGATACTCAGCTACATGAGCACAGGCTGTGTGGGGGTGCATTTGGCTCCTGAAGTAGGCGGGGTGGTGGACTGGAAGAGAAGGGGAATACACAACAGTTTCTGTTACTGGGGAAAATTGCATTAATGTGACCTCCAGTGCGACAGCATTTATACTGCATAAGGCTCATTAGATTCCCATTTATTGTTTTTTTTTTTTTTTTTTTTTTTAAAGAGGCATTAAAAAGTCATGCGTGCTTGTTGAAGGTTTCAGAAACTATTTTCATGTCTGTCACTTCAGTAAGTTTGCTGCACATGCAGTATTTTGACATGGAAAACACTCTGCATGAAAGAACTGTTTTCATACTTGGCACGAGTCTGGTTCCCTTTTTTCCAGGAAATGTATTGGTCATGGTCAGACTTTGTTTTCCATACCACAGCTTCTTGCAAGTCATACGCTGGTTACGTTACACTTGTCAGTCAAATGTATAATATCTCTCGGCTAATGTACTGCAGTAAATGTGAAAACTTCTTTACCCACTGGGAAAGGGAGCAAGAGATGGAATTTTGTCTAAAGCAGCAATCAAGGTCAGATGGTGATATTTTAAGATCTTGAGTCATTGTCACCTCCAGTGTGACGGGCTGCATAAACTGGAGTGCACAAGAAATCCACTAGTTCAGAGACTTGCTAGGTATCTAACTTTTTTTGTAATAGGTGTATATTGCCTTGAATGCAACATGTCTCGTATCACGCTTTTTAAACTAACACTAGGTAGGCCTGCAGCTATTAATTTTTTGGTGTGTTCAATCTGAAGCTTGCTGTTTTGAGAAATCCAAGTTTTTCCACAGTGGCCCGCATACTGAAACGAAGGAAGCGTTTTTACATATTTTTCACATAGCTATGCTGAGACATTTGTTTAAATAATAAAAGGTTATCTGTGACGAAGCATGCATTAGTTTGTAACATACCAGAAAAGAGGGGTCAAAGCTGATGCGTGTCAATATCTTGTTTAGCTTACAAGGTATGATGTCTGCTTTCATGGAAGGAGGAAAAAGTCACATTTGAGAGGCTGAAATCAAGATATTTACGTTTAAAAAATCCAATGGCACGGACAGCGTTTCTAATGGGTTACTCAATTAGCCATGGATTGTTTGGTTAATTGCCCTAGGACTGTCAAAGCATTAATTGGGGTTAATTTGATACCATTGTTGAGCACAGTGATCCCACAAGTTGTCTCACTGGTGCCATTATGTGCTCCAACACAAACTGGCGCCAGAACCAACGGTGTCTAAACAAGCCCAAGACTTACTGCTCCCTCAGGCAGATAATGGCGTTATGCTTGCTTATCTGTTTTAAACTCCGTAAGTAGTTCCTTGTGGTGCAAAGCCTATTCTTTTCTAAGCTTCTGTTTTGTCCACCTCTTCAGGAACCAAGACAGAATGCGAGGCCAACCAGTTTCAATGTGAAAATGGACGTTGCATCACATCAGTCTGGAAGTGTGATGGAGACGAGGACTGTGCTGATGGCAGCGACGAACGCTCGTGTGGTAAGAAATAAAACCTAGCTTTATTGTCAAAGATGAGTGGGGACGAAGAACTTGCTATTTCGCTGAGAAAGCAGCTCTCCATTGTAAGGCGTCAGGCCCGTGATGGCACTTATAATCTTATACTGTAGCTACGTTTGCTCATAAATTGCATGCCAGAATAGGAGCTTCAGTGCTTCTCCCCCTTCAATCTGTATCCTGATCATAGGAGATGAGCAAGATGCGAGATGAGCAAATAGCATTAAGCAGTAGTAAAATTTATTTTTTGTAAAACATACTGATGGTAAAACAATTCAGAGATTGGCCGTCGCTGTTTAAAGCTCATTTTAACACCAAATTGTACACCTTTTTGCTAGATTTCTATCTTTGTGCTATTCACTGGGAAATTATGTAACGTGCTCGCTCTTAACTCTGTCACATTCTCTGCCTCTCTGAACTTCAAATGTGTTTTTTTGTCCCACGGCAGTGAAAAAGGTTTGTCCAGAGGCTGACTTTGTATGCCGTAACGGTCAGTGTGTTCCGAAGCGATGGCACTGCGATGGGGAGCCTGACTGTGAGGATGGCTCAGACGAGAGTGTAGAAATTTGCCGTAAGTAAAGCTATTGCTCCCTTACACGGATGACCGACTGATATTGCAAGCAAGCCAGCTCAGTCTTGGTCTGAAGAACTTCCTGACAGCATTCTTTAATGAGAACATTCGGAATGGAGGACTTAAGACTTCATATATTAACTTATATGAATGCCAGATTTTGGTGGATTATGACTGGACATAGAATACACTTTGTGTTAAATTGCTTATGTAATCGACTATTTTAACTTCCCGTGATTATCACAAGTGGTTGAAATGGAATAATCAGTGGATGGTCGCAGCCAAGTGCCCTCAGTTTTCTCTTGAATCGCTTGAATGCATTTAATCAATCATTCTTCCCGCCTTTTTTTAAACATTACTTGCCTTCCAGTTCTTCATCTTGATCGTTTTTTAAAGAAACTTTCTTTAATTGAAAGTCCTGCTAATTCTGTGGCATTAAGTTCCCATTGCATACCTGCAACGTACACGGGCCTAGCTGCACGTACACCTACTTTTTATATCCCTATGGTATTTGTTCAGCTGTTCCCATTCTTGGCAATGGTCAACGACGTGCAAGAGTGGCTGCCTGGTCACTTTTGCTGACTGGATTGACATGTCGTGGGCGCTTGCTTATTCATTTGATGTGATTTTTATATTTTCCAGTTTACGTGTATTTTCAGTTGACTGTTGCGCACCGGGGAAGCAAGCATCAAAGGCCTATTGCAGGGTGAATACGTTAGAACTGGCCTATCAATTAATATAACTTTCAATTTGTATTGAAAGAAATGATGAAATGAAAAATGAAATGAAAATGAAATGATGATTTTAATTGAATCACCTCAGGCTTGTTTGTAGATTGTCTCATAATGTTACACTTAACCACACATTGAAATAAGATAATGGCTAAATTACAAGTCAGTTGAATTGTAATAGTTAGCCCGGAATTAATCTTTTTTTTTAATTTAAGTTCTTTTTAATTTACTTTTTACCTTTTTATAATAATGCAGCAACAGACAATTATGCTTGCTTTAAACATGGTTAATGGTATTAATTGAGCCAGAAGAATACTGTAATGTTTTCCAGAATACTTGTATTGCTGTATTCATTTAAAAAGTAATACATTTAAATTAAACATTTTCTGAAATAACCTGAAAAGCCAACAGCTTACCTGTGCCCCAGTGAGGATAAGCACTGAAGGAAGTGGGTGGAATTTCTGCAGCCTATTTTAACCAGAATGCAAGCAGCAAAACAGCAAAAAGAGTGTTTTAGTGTACGCAGAATTTTGGTTGACGTGTTCGGCAAATGGAAAAGCTTTTTCAAAGTCATTCATGTCGCACAAGCAGATTGTGGTTGAGCAGCACGAAATGTAAAACATCTCTTGACTCAACACAGCATTTCAATAGAAAAATGAACAGTTTTTGTCTAGGCACAGTTTTCTCAGCGCATGGTGGCTGTTCAGGCCGCGTCGTGCCGCCATTTCTTCCATACTGCAAAGTCGCCAAAGAACCCCAACTTCCAGGAGGGGTAGCTTGTGGGTTAAGTCCATTCCTCATTGGCAAAGCTCTCCACATCACTAATCCAGTATATTCTTGGGTTTACCTGCTACAACTGACTTATTTCATTTGCCAAAGATTCTCTACGGGGTTGCAGTCAGACGGGGTGAGGGGCTCGGCCATCCGGGAGGAGCTCAGAGTAGAGCCGCTGCTCCTTCACATCGAAAGCCAGTTGAGGTGGCTCGGGCATCTAGTCCGGATGCCTCCCGGGCGCCTCCCTGGTGAGGTGTTTCGGGCATGCCCAGTCGGGAGAAGGCCCCCGGGAAGACCTAGGACACGCTGGGGGGACTGTCTCACAGCTGGCCTGGGAACGCCTTGGTGTCCTCCCGCTGGAGCTGGATGAGGTCGCTGGGGGCCGGGAAGTCTGGACTTCCCTACTGAAGCTGCTGCCCCCGCGACCCGGACCCGGATAAGCGGAGGAAAATGGATGGATGGTTGCAGTCAGACACTGCAACTAGTACTGTAATAACGGACCTACTCTTCTGTGTTTTTGTGATTATGCAGACATGCGGACATGCCGTTTGAATGAGTTTAGCTGCGGAGCAGGCACCACTCAGTGTATCCCCAACTTCTGGAAATGTGATGGCGAAAAGGACTGTCACAATGGAGAAGATGAAATCGGCTGTGGTAGGAACACTTAAATATCTGAACCATTGTGGTGGCCACTCGCTGTGGTGCCTTGTTGGAATATAGCATGTAGATTTCTTCATATTTCCAATAATATGGACATGCATTAGTTGGTGTACAAAGCTATAATACATAGAACGCATTTTTCTATTTACATGTTTTGGTGTCCCAACCTTTTGATCAACCACTTCCACGTTTGTCAATGGTATGCTCCGGTCTGGGGGGTGGGAGGTAGATGCTGTTGTCTAATTGTATAATGGGTGTAATTTTCAGGCTCTCTCATAATGTGTTTATGAGAACAGCCAACTTGCAGTGTTGTTAATCTCTGAAATTGGTGAATGGACTTGACCACCGCAGTCAGATGCTATGTAATTATGCCTACCTATAATGATATTAGAACATCAATAAATCATCACTCCATGATCATTAATGCTTCAAATAGATCTCTCAAAGGATTAAAATCATAGAAGTGGCCAAGAGTAGCAGTAGTGATGCTTTCAATGTGTGAAGTTTCAAAATAAGAGTCTTGGCATAGATCTGCAAATGGAGGGTTCTTGATTTGTGGTGGTCAAAATTAATTGTGGGCCGCCACAGATGAATGTATGGGAAGCACTGGCATGATTGTAAAATAATTACACAACTCGCTAAGCTCTTCCCGTACGGTGCTGTCTTGACGTTGCCAAACATTTTAGCCGTTTTTTACATGGCATTATTTTTACAATCACTTTACATTTACCTCATTTTTGGTTCAGCTTTTTGCCATGTTGAGGGACATACTCCCATGTTTACAACTTCCACATTTGTCAACTGATGCAAACTATTTTAACGTGAAAACGTTTTAAGTCATTCAGGATTTGCGGACTATTTTGGTTAATGTTAAAAACAAAAAATCTAATCCCACATTAAAGTGCACATTTCTCAGGAAACTCAACCATCATAGATGCAAAATACTATTTCTATAGAAATGGCATTCTCATGTTCACTTGTTTGACTGCCAATACATAAAACCAATATTTGCTTTGGAATAAGTAAATGTGTGTAGGCTGGGGAAAATCAGGTGACTGTCAGACGGCAAATAAATACTATCAATTATTTACAAAAAATAATGTGCCTTTGTACACTCAGGTAACATAACCTGCGCTCCAAATGAGTTCACCTGCGCCAGTGGCCGCTGCATCTCCCAAAACTTTGTATGCAATGGCAAGGATGATTGTGGGGATGGCTCCGACGAGGTGGAGTGTGCACCGTCGTCTTGTGGTCCCAGTGAATTCCAATGCGGAAACTCTTCATGCATCCCTGTTAGTTGGCTGTGTGATGATGATGTTGACTGCCAGGTAAGCCAAAGCTAATTGGTAAGGTATACAAGTACACCATCTGGTTACAGTTAACAGAAATTACTGTTAGAAATATGTTTCTCCTCAGGGGTTTTATCTGTTCAAAATGCAACATGGACAATTACGTGGATTTGTGCAGCAAGTCTATCTGACAGTGTTCTATTACAAAGTCTGTTCATTTTGCATTTTGGCTTGCAAGCTGTGTAGCTGCAAAAGCTTGGACTTGGTGACGCCTGCTTGTTGTGGGATTGATCAACACCCCAAAATAAATGACACACACTTCTACAACACGTGCCATGCATAACTAATCAGTCACTTGTACAAATTCATATGGCGTCATTCTTTTCAGTCCAATTTTTTGCTAGCTCTTTGGGAGCTACCAAATTCTGGGTGATTTTCAGTCCAAAGAGTCCAATTTTTTGCTAGCTCTTTGGGAGCTACCAAATTGAACAGAACGGGGGGCTGCGGCGTATCCCTGCTGCCCTGAGACGAAAGCAAAACCACAGTGGACACCCAAAGCGGGCATCAACATATGCAACCATGTTAGTAACGTTATAAACTACGGTGAACTAAACTGGTCACCGTATATGGGTGATTTTCAGTCCAAAGATACAGATTTAATGAGGTTTCTTTTTTTTAGATTGAAATAATTGCGCTTTTAATAATTGTCTGAAGTATTTTTTATTTGACATGCAAGTCAAATGCATGTTTGTGTACAAAATCCACATTTTAACTCATAATTACTATAAAATGAATAAACTAAACTATTATATTTATACTATTATATAACTATTATATTGGATGTAGTGCTCGTGTGAGAAACAAATGTGACCGTGAAATACAAATTCTTAATCCGCAATTACTGTAAAAATTATTAACCAATAGTTTAATATAAAAGGGTTATATTTTTAAGAGTGGAAAGGTAGGTGTGTACATGGCTTCATTTCAAATGTCTGAAAGGGTTCGCCAACCACTGATATAAATCGTGTATAATTCCTATGACAGAGTCTTGTATGTTTGCAGGATCAATCAGATGAGTCTCCGTCGCGTTGTGGGCGTCACCCAACACCACCGGCTAAATGCTCAACTAGTGAGATGCAGTGCCACTCAGGAGAGTGTATTCACAACAGGTGGAGGTGTGACGGAGACTTCGACTGCAAAGATGGCAGCGATGAAGCAAACTGTCGTATGTACCAGCTTGACTTCTGTTGTGCTCCAGCAGTAAAAAAATGGATGAAATTTACATTTTAGGCATAATTGCTCCTTTTTTAGGAGACAAATTAAAATTTTCCCTGCGTTTTCTTGTGTCCTTGCCAGCTGTACGCACCTGTGGAGCGGATCAGTTCAAATGCGACGATGGGAACTGCATTCAGGGCAGCAGACAATGTAACAACATCAGGGAGTGTGCCGATGGATCGGATGAAGTCAACTGCAAGAACTGTAAGCCGTTGAGCATTCCAAGCTCAATTCCAGTATTAGTCATTTATTTTTGTTAGAAATAATGGGTTTAAAAAAACCGAATAAAATACATTTGAAAGATGAATTGTTCCCCATGACGTCGTTATCTGTCTTGCGTAATTGGCCAGGAAGCATGTGCATGTAATTGTGGCCGCTGTTGGGAAGGAATGACTGAGGAGGAAGAAACCTAAAGTTTTCTTGTAATTAGCAACAACTATGGGGTTAACTCGTGAAGCTACTGTATATCATCTCTCACACTCCGCTGTGTAGAGATGTTTTCAGAGGCGTGTATGGTCGAGTTGTGAATGATGCATAAAAGCTGTAATGCAAAATGTCTCCCTTTCAGTGACTCAGTGTAATGGACCAGAGAGGTTCAAATGTCGCAGCGGGGAGTGTATCGAGATGAGCAAAGTGTGCAACAAGGCCCGAGACTGTCCTGACTGGAGCGACGAACCAATCAAGGAATGCAGTGAGTTCGTGAACGCACGCTGCAAAGCACTTTCTCTAATTGTTGTAAAGAGCATCTCAGTTTTGCTCGAAACTCAGGACTGGCACCAGTCACTTCATCCAAGGTACATGTCCATTAAGGAATGGCTGAGACAATGCAGAGCATTATCTTTGCAGTAAGCATTTGTATGATAAACACATCTAGCAACTCAAATCATGGCCCAAATAGGTTGGTGTGATGTGGTCTCCTGAAGATTTCAGGGCCCTGTCAGTCATTAGGGATTTTCGTTTTCAGGTGGTTTAAATGTTTGTGAAACCATCTTTGGGGCTTGGTGTTTGATTATATTTGTAACGTGTAAAATTATATTTATTACTGTAGATTAGGGGTGTCACGAGACGCCCAACTTGATGAGATTTGAACATTAGTTTTAAGAAAAGTACAATGAAAAGACTTTTTTTTTTTTTTTTTAAATCTTGCGAGATGTTGACATCCCTCCTGTAGAAATATTCAACATTAGAAGAATTCAGTAGTCATAGCTGGCCATCTAAATGCTTTAACAAATACTACTTTGAAGCATTTCCTGTAATGAAATAGAATTAGTTTTATTGCTCATGTGGGTTTTTTTTATTGTTACGAGCTGAATGTATTAACTTTTGTTTTCCCTACTTAATGTTGCCTAATTCAGGTCAACAGAGCCTCATTATTTGAGTGCCCAAATGTACGTGATATATTTTTACAATGCATTTACTGGGATTGAATGCTAAAATGTTCCCGTTAGACTTAATAGTTCCAACAGAGCTTTCTTCATGTTCTTCAGACGTCAACGAGTGCCTACTGAACAACGGGGGCTGTTCGCACATTTGCAAGGACATGGTCATTGGCTTTGAGTGTGACTGTATACCTGGACTGCAGCTCATTGACCAAAAGACCTGTGGAGGTATAAGATTATTAACAACACTATTCTGTTGTTGTGGTTTGTAATATGAAAATATTGCTCGTTAATATTTTCATTTGTTGCAGTAGCATGAGATTAACACGAGTGGATCAATAATTTTAACATACCATAGCTGTCGAAGGTTGTCCTTAGTTTTTCCTCCCACAAAATTGTTCCGAAACTGACAGAACAACAACATTATGACAATAGACCATGTTTGGTTTTTCCCTAGACTGCCTTAGGAGCATTTTTTTGTTTGCTTTTTTTATCAACTCAAACTCATTCCACCTTCTTGACATTCTTGTCCTTTCAGACGTCAATGAGTGTCTGAACCCTGGCATTTGCAGTCAGATCTGCATCAACCTAAAGGGAGGATACAAGTGTGAATGTCACAATGGCTACCAGATGGATCCAACTACAGGAGTCTGTAAGGCTGTGGGTAAGTAACGGCCTGATTTCATGTGTAGTGCTACTTTTTGAAAAGATACACAGAAATGTCTGACTGTAGTGTTGTCCTTCCAAAATAATTTGAATTTCATTAGGACTGTGTTGGATTAAGCTAATGTTGCAGCTGTGTTTATTTTTTTTAAACTTCTAAAATAAAGCATGTTTGGGTGGGGGGAAAAAAAGCATTCCA
This sequence comes from Oostethus manadensis, assembly GCA_024372805.1. NCBI lineage: Eukaryota > Metazoa > Chordata > Actinopteri > Syngnathiformes > Syngnathidae > Oostethus > Oostethus manadensis. Next base: position 487,636 of record QODF01000112.1, read on the forward strand.
AAAACACCCTTACTGTTCTTAGGTAAGGAGCCCTGTCTGATTTTCACTAACCGCCGTGATGTTCGTCGTCTGGGTCTGGAGGGCAAGGAGTACACTCAGATTGTGGAGCAACAGAGAAACACGGTGGCTCTGGATGCAGATTTCAGCCAGCAGATGATGTTTTGGGCCGACCTGGGACAGAAGGCCATATTGAGGTGCACAAACTCGGCATACTGTTTTTGTTGGGGCAGAAGCTGATAAGATAACGTAACTTTTTTCCGAACAAGTGATACTGTGGAATGGACCAATTGAGATGTGGGTCACAGGTTTATTTTTGTGTCTTATTTCAGAAGCTTGAAGATAAATTTAAAGCTTGAACAGGCGTTGTCCCCAAAGATACCGTTCTTGGTGAAAATGATTTGACTTCAAACGGATCCCAAAAAGCAGTTGCTAGTGCAGCATTTGGGCATTGCCTCTGGCGCACTTACAAGAACCACATGTTTAGCAGACTGCTTTGGACCTCGCCTTTTGTTACTGCCCTTTTCCCAAGTATTTTCCTTTACTATTACAGTACAGCATATACTGTAGGTTTCAAACTTTGTCCTCTTTCTGCCAGGAGTTGAGTATTTTTGGTTCAGGGCAAAGGTTTTCGTGAACTTGTGTTCATAGTCTTAACGTATCAAATATTGTCTTATTTTAGCACTGTGCTGGACAAACGAGGAGACGTGAACGTCCACCAAAAAGTGATAGAAAACCTCCACTCTCCTGTGGGAATTGCTGTGGACTGGATATATAAGAACCTATACTGGTCTGACTTTGGTACCAAAACTATCTCTGTTGCTAACTTCAATGGAACCAAGCAGAAAATTCTGTTCAACCGAGGCCTGAAAGAGCCTGCTTCAATTGCTGTGGATCCTCTCTCTGGGTACGTTTAGCATGAGATGGAAAGATGAGTGCATCATTAATATGCATTTTCTGTCCTAACGTTTTTCTGTGTTTGTCACTTGTAGGTTTCTGTACTGGTCCGACTGGGGTGTGCCAGCAAAAATTGAGAAGTCTGGGATGAACGGAGTGGATCGGCAGATTCTGGTAGCAACGGACATCCAATGGCCAAATGGAATAACCCTTGGTACACACGCATACACAAGTCATCGACATATTTGGCATAACTGCTTGTCTACATTTTTAGGAGAAATAAGGATTTGGCAATTTAATTAGGAGTAGCCCTTAAACTTCAAAATGTGGCCTTTCTTTGCCGGCCTAGTGGTTGGGTAGTAAAGTTTAGTGGGGTCGCCATATTATCGTACACGTCGTGCAAACATGCGGTCGCAGGCGTGCTATGAATTGAATTATTTTTAGTCTGTTTTATTTCTATTATGAAATGCGTCTTAAAAGCTTGGAGTGATTCTATTCCAGCCAACCTGTCTCTTCATTGCGTTGCATGCATGCGATCGTGTCCACCTTGCTCAGGTGTTGCTAACGGTTTACTATAAAAAGAGCCCACTGGCCCCTTATGAAACCATTTTTAGTGGAAGAACACTGCTCGTTATTTTGTTTATGCCTCATACAGCACGTGAAACAGATGTCAACCATTAGGTTGTGATAGTACACTGGTTAAACTTCACTACCTGACACCTTTCTTGCTTGGCTGGGTAAAAAGTACTTTTCCTTTTTGGTTCCAAATGACTTTTCTATTGTTTCTCCCAAACAAAATATAGGGGTGTCAAAGTCAGCACTTACCATACTTGATTTGTATTGTGGAATGCTTGATCAAGTGGTATTAGTCAAACACAATCATCAGCAGGAGTAGATTTGAGGAAAAATACCCTAGGCTATAATATATTGTACCTTCTCTTGTATGCCAGGCCCTTCCAATGTGTTGTCTTCTCTGTCTTGGTCTCAGATCTAATCAAAAGCAGGTTGTATTGGGTTGATTCAAAGCTGCACATGCTCTGCAGTGTAGACCTGAATGGAGACAACCGGAAGAAAGTTCTCCAGTCTTCAAACTATCTCGCTCACCCCTTTGCACTCACGGTTTTTGAGGTAATGCTGTTACATTTTTATCAAGTGTGTTGTTGTAGAACTCCTAAAGAACAGAAATGAACCCTTTTATCGAAGAACCACCTCGTCAAACAATCCTGTCCTGTTCCTCCCTCTGACGCTCCTCTTTCAATTCCCTTTTGCCGCCATCATTACATCTGAGCTTTTTTTTTTTTTTTTTGTACCCCTTTTTCCTTATCTTCTTGTCAGGATCGTGTCTTCTGGACTGATGGCGAGAAGAAAGCCATTTATGGCGCAAACAAATTCAGTGGCTCCGACATTGTGACACTAGCCAACAACCTGAATGATCCACAAGACATCATCGTGTATCATGAGCTGATCCAGCTATCTGGTAAGAATTATCTTGTAATCATCCCCCAAACAGATTACAGTACAGTCATACTTCGTTTATTGTGGTTAATTAGTTCCAAACAAGACCACGGTAAGGGAAATTCCGGGAAGAAGATTTCACTGAGTTTTTGTAGTAAAAGCCCAGAAAACCGTTTAGACTTCCTAAAAATGTGTTAACAATTAGAGCCCAGTAGACACAAGTAACACCCCAATAGTCACTTTTACACTTCTATTCCTTGTTTACGTCCCATTGCGCAGGCTACGGTATCACGGCAGAGACATCAGACGGCCGCCGCTAGCGTAGCAAGCTGAGCTCACTAGTGAGTCGCTCCAATTTTACAAATTGTGAACTTGGTGCTTTTAAACACTGACATTCTCCTCCGATTTGGGGTGAACATTTGCAATAAAAGTGAGTGACTGTCAGAACTGGTTCTTTGTAGCAGAAAATGTTTGCGTCTGACAGCACCCCGACTATGATGCGTTCAAGCACCGCTGAACAAAGTGGGAAATTTCAACGTGTGAAGGAGGAAACTGAAGCATAAAGACAAACATGTAAATAGTGGGATTTCTAACAGTGGTACATGTATGCAGTACAATCACATACTTATGGTGGAGCTGCGTTCTGTGGGTAGAAAAAAACTTTATTACCAGAAACTAGTGATTTTACATGGCAGTAAATTCTGAATTGCAAATATCAATTTCTGCAAGTAAAATGAGTGTCTTTTGTGTAGTGAAAACTATCAGAATTAAATCTCACCCATCATGTGGTCAAGATCAGATAATCTGTCAAAGTTTGTTTTTGCTGCTGATATCATGCAAATCATGTGACTTCACATTTCTTTGGAATTCCATCAGTCAATGTGCACATGTTGGTCTAAAACTGACTTTTTTTTTTTTTTTTTTTTTTTTTGAAGGAACAAACTGGTGTGCAGAAAAAGGTGAAAATGGAGGCTGTAGCTTTATGTGTTTGCCTGCACCACAAATCAACAAACACTCCCCCAAATATACATGCGTGTGTCCAGAAGGGCAGCAACTTACAGCTGACGGCCTACGTTGCAAACCTGGTAAGATGGAACACGCCACAGGAAAGTAATGTCTATGGTTAATTGGAATTCCCTTGCTTGGCAAGATGTGTTGTTTCAGACATGCGTAACAGGTTACACAATTTAATCCTTGCCCTTCTCCATATCTTTTTTGGTCTTAATTTTGGCATCCCAGAACTTGGTCTAAAGGTATCTTCCGTTCATTGGACTGTTGGGTACCATAACTGGCTGGTGTGGATGGTGTCAACCAGTTTAAGTCCTGTTTTCAGGCGTTCATTTGGTTTCCCCCTTAAAGTTGTGAAGTGTGATTGACTTTAAAGCCTGTGTGGTTATAAATCCATGTTGGTAATCATGACATTTTAATTGGCATACTTGGAGACAAAAGAAGCCAAGCCAGTGAAATGTGCAGTCTTTGAAGCGAGTATGAGGACTTTAGTTGCTTAGTTAATACTATGGTGACCAGTTTAGTTCACCGTAGTTTATAGCGTTACTAACATGGTTGCATATGTTGATGCCCGCTGTGGTTTTGCTTTCATCTCAGGGCAGCAGGGATACGCCGCAGCCCCCCATTCTGTTCAAGGCTGGGCTGTCTGTAGGGAATAAAAGAATTAATGGATGCTTGGTTTTGCTGGCACCACAAGCAGTTAAGATTTTGTCCGTTTATTACCAGGAATTGTGCAAATCAAAGTGATTTGCATAAGCCAAGATCTTCTGCAAAACAGATTTAACTGCCGCTATGCCTGCAGTCTTCATTTGCGAGGTTGCCAGGAAACGCTTGTCTATCTCCTGCTTACATTGATTTTTGGGGGGGCCGTCCAGCGTCTTTCTAAACTCTCCCAGACCCTCCTTTTTGTACTGGGACATAAGGAAACCCAGCAACGGAATTGGGTGCACATTGGCTGCTGTACTGGAGCACTGGAACATCCCCCTGACAACTCCCGGTATCGCCGCGCTCCTGTGTGAATGCGTGCGTGAACATACCCGTCTTTGAATTTGCTACTTGAAATTGAGAATAGCCCGCAGGAGGGGAGGTCTTTCACCATCTGGGTTTTGGGTTGTAGCCAAAGGCTTTTAAGTTCTTTGCTAAACATCCAGCAAACGTATTCGTTCAGCCTCTGCAGCTGCACCAGATGGAACTGCAAAGTATTGTTGCTGAAGCTTGGACCGGCGCTAATCATGTTAGTCACAGGACGTGATAAGCAACGGCATTCATTTCAAGGTTGAACCTGAAGCTACCACAGAACGACGCATGCGTTTGTGTTTTTTTTTGTAAGTCTGAAACATGGAATGACATTTAGTTTCACTTTGTTCATAGCCCCTTTTTGTATATTAAAGGCTGTTTTGTATTGACACTTCCCTTCATTGCTGAAAAACACGGGGGTGGGAAAGCTCTAATGCTGCCCTCCCCTGGTACAAAAGATCATTGCCTGCTCTTCCCAACACTGAACTGGCTGCCCGTTTGCCATCCGCAGTTCAAGTCTTTTTCCACATTCTTTATTGCAGCTCTTATCAGGTTACTATTCTATCGCCTTAAATGTTTAAGTGGTTCATGCCAGCTGTTCTTTGCGTTTTTTTTTCTTCTCCTTAATAATTTATAAACCTATTTTGCCGCCTCTGCTGCTTTTTCACAAATCATTCTCAGTTAAAACATGAATGCCAGCAAATACCCTGGGATGGTGGGGGAAGTGAGTGTTTTTCGTGTGACGGTTTTCTACACAACTTCATTAATATGCCCCAGCAGGGATGCACAGCGAAGCAGGAAGAGAAAGATTAACATTACAGATTGTGTTGTGATGAGTAGTTAATATATTTAAGTTTTTCATTTTCAGAAGGCAGAGCTGAATTTTTGAGGTGATCATGTTTTTTTTTTTTTTCTTTTTTGATCAGCTTAACAGCCTAGTTCAGTTTAATGGTTGACTTTATTGCAGTTTTTCAATTAGTCTTAAAAATTTTGATTTGAGTATTATCGAATCAGAATTCTACAGCTCAGCTTTTGCTACGTGCCTTTCAATTTTACTGAAGTGTGACCAATTGGATGCCAGACTCTCATAACCTGCTTTAAAAAACTTCTGGTTTTATTGCACGTTGGATCATAAGGGCACTTTTCAAATGTTTAAATGTTCTTTCAGAAGCCAATGTGAGTACGTCAATCCAGGTGAACGCCGCAGGCAGAGGCTCTACAGCAGCATGGGCCGTACTACCTGTGTGTAAGTGTACATTTACAGTGGACCCTATACGTGATAAATGATTGCGTAACATGGCACTTTTACCTTCATTAGACTTTTACAAAGACGGCGTGTCAGCGAGGGGGCTCGAAGACCAACTTGTTTTGCTAAGATTTTTTGAACCCGATGTTTCTCACCTGTTATCAACTTTCCTTGGCTCCATTGTGGGTTATTTTGCGGCAGTGATAAAAGTATACTTGTGTAACTGCCGATACTGTATAGACGGGCGACCGCTTCCTGTTTCCTTGTATTGGCAACTTAATAGGCTGCTAACAAGGACATTTTACCACTGTTTTAAAAAAATAGACATTTGGAGTGTATTCACACAAGATGTCCCTTATTGGGCACCAACCGAAAAATGTACGAGGCAAAATTCTTGCAGAAGTTTTTGACATTAATCGGGGTGTATACTAATGGTAAATAGTGTTTCCCTATTTAGTGTGATCTTCCTGGTCGACTATGTCCTGTAACTTGCATGAATGGCCGTGACGCAAGAGTGGAGAGTTTCTAAAACCCAGACCAGAGTTGGTCTGGAAGAGGGTTTTTTTTTTTCCTCAATTGTCATTTAACACAACATGAAGGTATTGACTTATGGCTGTTGGTTTAATTTTACGCAGTGCTGGATGCTCCCTACAAATGTTAGTTTTCTGTGCTGATTGTGAATGGACATGCCATTGTACATCAGTATCACTAGAGTGGCAAGAGTATACACATTGTACATAACACAACTCGCTCAGCCGTGGTAGGTGTTTAAAGGAATCCTACTTTGCGGAAATTCACGTTTGGCAAAATCCAATACTTTTTTTTATTTTGTTGTAATGGCACTTTTTTTTTTTTTTTTTAATATAAATAATCCAATCAGTTCGCGTCTGTTCTGTACCCCACTCCCCAAAAAATGAAGATATACAGTGGTGTGAAAACTAATTGCCCCCTTCCTGACTTTCTTTTTTTGCATGTTTGTCACACCAAATGTTTCTGATCATCAAACCCATTTGAATATTAGTCAAAGATAACACAAGTAAACACAAAATGCAATTTTGAAATGAATGTTTTTATTATTTAGGGAGAAAAAAATCCAAAGCCACATAGCCCTGTGTGAAAAAGTCATTGCCCCTGGTTGGGCACCCTTATCAGCAAGAACTGAAATCAAAGGTTTGCCAAAACTTGCAACAAGTCTTTTACACGCTCTGGAGGAATTTTGGCCCACTCATCTTTGCAGAATTGTTGTCATTCAGCTTTATTTGAGGCTTTTCTAGCATGAAGCGCCTTCTTAAGGTCATGCCACAGCATCTCCATGGGATTCAGGTCAGGACTTTGACTAGGCCACTCCAAAGTCTTCATTTAGTTTTTCTTCAGCCATTCAGAGGTGGATTTGCTGGTGTGTTTTGGGTCCTTGTCCTGCTGCAGCACCCAAGATGGCTTTAGCTTGAGTTGACCAACAGATGGCCAGACATTCTCCTTCAGGATGTTTTGCTAGACAGTAGAATTCATGCTTCCATCTATCCCAGCAAGCCTTCCAGGTCCTGAAGCAGCAAAACAAGCCCAGACCATCACACTACCACCACCATATTTGAATGTTGCTATGAAATGCTGTGTTACTTTTACGCCAGATGGAACGGGACACGCACCTTCCAAAAAGTTCTAGGTCAGTCAACGAGATATTTTCCCAAAAGTCTTGGCAGTCATTTTGTGTTCAACTATGTTATCTTTGCCTAATTAACTTTTTTTATGAGCAGAAACATGTGACAATGTCAGGAAGGGGGCAAATAGTTTTTCACACCACTGTTTACTCTGAATCCCATGTTTTCCCTGAAACACTTCAGACGATGCAAGAGTGTCTAACAAACATTCAGCTCTCAAACGGATTGTCTCCCAATCTGTCCACTTTAGTGCTGTTTGCCATGCTGGTGGCGGGCGGCTACTTAATGTGGAGAAACTGGCAACTGAAGAATCAGAAAAGCATGAACTTTGACAACCCAGTCTACCTGAAGACCACGGAGGAAGACCTCAGCATTGATATCACACGGCACAGCACAAACGTGGGGCACACATACCCAGCGGTGAGTGAAAAACCATGTTAGGCAAACCATTAGGTTCCAGAACGTTTTCTCAAGCCGCAGCTTCGTGTTGTCTTGATGATAAAGTCTCTGCTAAATTAAATAAAGTCATTAGTGCAGAGAGTCTTGGCCCCAACTGCATTTAAATACTCATCTGGTCTTCCGTAATCCTTATTGTATTGTTGGCCAGCCTCCCAGGTACAGATTAATCAGATTAACCCTCATCCCCTCAAATATCCAAGACTGGGCATTAATTTCTGCTGTCACCCTCACAGCTGGTGACACAAAGTTCTCTCTGAGCTTCAAATGTTTGGGAGAACATGACAGGAGAACATGCATGCGAAGACGTAAGGTCAAGACAAAGTGCCCCAAATATTCTGTCAGGCTGCTGTCTCAGGTTTTGTTAGATAATTTTCACATACGGTACTGCAGAATGTTAAAAGTGACGAGATGAATGGTAATTAATTGCCAAACATTTTTGAATCCCCAAAAAACATTTCTGTGTTTACACCCGCTGACATGTTGTTCTCACTCAGTCATCTCCAGCCTTCGTCCTTGTCAGCACAGAATCACTGCCTGGAAGCTTTAAAAGTGGGGGTTGTGCTTGAAGTTAACCATGGTAACGTGCAAGGGGACACGTGCACAAAAGGCCTTCACAGGCAAGGATATTGCTGCTAGTAGGATGGCACCTACATGAATCACTTATCAGATCATTAAAGACCTAAAGGATAGTGGTCAGTTATTGAAAAGGCATCAAGGTCCAGCAAGTGCATGGACGCTCTCCGAAAGTTGATCTAGCTGTGGGATTGGGGCGCCACCAGTGCAGGGAAGTGTTAGCGCTACCTTGCGCAGTGACGCAAAGACTTAAGGAAGATGGCCTTGGAAGCCACTTCTCTCCAGGAAAAACATCAGAGCTGGTATTTTGCAAAGGATACAGGAACTGGACTCCCGTAGACTGGGATTAAACCATTTCCTCTGAAGCCCATTTGAGTGTTCGGGGCATCCAGTAGAAGCTTGTTCAGAAGAAAAAGTGAGTTTGGTTTTGCCAGTACTTTAGTGCAGTGAGAAACGCCATCATTCACCACACCATCATTGATTGCAAAAGTAATGGGACAAAATCCTGCCTTTGCTGGCAAACGTACACAAACGTTAATTGGGCTCGTGGCGCACGCCATATTTCGCACTCTCCTGACGTGCTCGTTCAGACGAAGCATGTCAAGCGTGTCTTACCACCTCTGATGCATTTAGAGACGCAAAGCAGGCCTGAGCACACCAACTGTTGACAGGCTAGTTTGCCCACAGGGCTGTGATCTGCTCGTGACAGTGGTAGGTTGTGGGCAGGAAGATGGCGAAAGGAAGAAAAAACATGTTTAGGACTATAAACCAACTTTCACCTGCCGTTTTATTTGGTGCAGTCATATCAGACACCAAAGGAGTCTTCACTAAATATGCCCCTCGTTGCTTCCCGGTAAGGTCTATTCAAGGGCTCTGGAGAGGAGGATCCGCCGGATAGTCGAATCTCGGATTCAGGAGGAGAAGTGTGGTTTTCATCCTGGTCGTGGAACTGTGGACCAGCTCTATACTCTCGGCAGGGTCCTTGAGGGTGCATGGGAGTTTGCCCAACCAGTCTACATGTGTTTTGTGGACTTGGAGAAGGCATTCGACCGTGTTCCTCTGGGAATACTGTGGGGTGTGCTCCGGGAATATGGGGTATCGGACCACCTAATCCAGGAGGTTCGTTCCCTGTATGAATGGCGTCAGTTTGGTTCGAATTGCCGGCAATAAGTCGGAAACGTTTCAAGAAAAAGTTGAACTCCGCCAGGGCTGCCCTTTGTCACCAATTCTGTTCACTACTTTCATGGACAGAATTTCTAGGCACAGCCAGGGCGTTGAGGGGTTTTGGTTTGGTGGCTGCAGGATTGGGTCTCTGCTTTTTGCAGATGATGTGGTCCTGTTGGCTTCGAGTCGTGGCCTTCAACTCTCACTGGATCGGGTCGCAGCTGGGATGAGAATCAGCACCTCAGAGTCAATGGTTCTCTCCCGGGAAAGGGTGGAGCACCATCTCCAGGTCGGGGATGAGGTCCTGCCCCAAGTGGAGGAGTTTAAGTACCTCGAGGTCTTGTTCACGAGTGAGGGAAGTAAGGAACGTGAGATGGACAGGCGGCTCGGTGCGGCGTCTGCAGTGATGCGGACTCTGCACCGATCTGTCGTAGTGAAGAGAGCTGAGCCAAAAGGCAAAGCTCTAAATTTACCGGTTGATCTACGTTCCTACCCTCACCTGTGGTCATGAGCTTTGGGTAGAGACCGAAAGGACAAGATGGCGGCCGAAATGAGTTTTCTCCCCAGGGTGGCTGGGCTCTCCCTTACAGATAGGATGAGAAGCTCTGTCATCCGGGAGAGACCCGGAGTAGAACCGCTGCTCCCCCGCATTGAGAGGAGCCAGATGAGGTGGCTCGGGCATCTGGTTAGGATGCCTCCTGAACGCCTCCCTGGGGAGGTGTTCAGGGCACATCCAACCGGTAGGAGGCCTCAGGGCAGACCCAGGACACCATAGGCCTGGGATGGCCTCTGCATCCGCCGTGAAGAGCTGGATGAAGTGGCCGGGGAGAGGGAAGTCTGGGCTTCTCTAAGGTCGCTGCCCCCGCGACACGACCTCGGATAAGCGGAAGAATATGGATGGACTTGCTGAAAGTTGGCAACACCTATCCCTGTATAGTCCGACATAACTGTAGTATTTGCGGTGGGTGCATGGTACTGTTTTTAAATCTCTCTGCCCCCCCCCCCTCTCTCTCTCTTCAGATTTCAATAGTGAGCACAGAGGAGGATTTATCGTGACCATCTTGGTGTGGGTTTTTTTTCCCCCCTTGTTGTTACTGGAGCACATGGCGCCTCCGTGTTCCCAAGCAGATGTCCAACCAGCAACCTTGCTCACAGAACGCCCAAATGCCCCATGAAGTGCATTGTGTATTATCAGTGGTGAAAGTAACTGAAGGAAATGTTATTTATTATGTAAATAGTTTTTTGTTTTTTTTCCACCCCCAGTCTTGCTTTTGCGCTTCTGGCAATTGTCTCTCTCTCCTGTTTTGTTTACAGCAGATGCGGGAAGCACAGGGAAATGCAACAATTCACGTTTTGGGTTAGCTGGCTTTTGAAATGGCACGGAGTCCCTCACCCACCAAATAGGTCAAGTCTGCTGGACAGGTTTTAAAACTCGATCTGGGGACGAGAACTACATCTTGCCTTCAAACCCTTCAGGTTACGTTTAAGCATGTCTTCATTCCTGCGGTACCTCCGAGAGTGACTTGTTTTCGGAGACTTTTGTAATAGCATCGTTACTGGCGACGCAAGACTTGCTGGTTTTCAGCATTTGTAAACATTGTACATATTTAGCCTTCATCTGTCAATCAGGATTCTATTCAATGCACTTTTTGATCAAATGTCTTTGGTGTAAATAAGATTGTATACATTTGAGATCTTTTGCTAAGGTTAGGCATTGTATTGGTTAGAGTTCAAATGTATTTAACAAAGGGGGGGGGGGGACATGATTTGGTGAAACTATTTTGTACGTGTGCTGTGGCTGTGGACCTTTTTCTAGCCTTGTAAAGGTTGAAATACTTGAAAGCTCTGTATCTGTGTGTGCTGGGGATTTCTAACCCAATTGAATTAAATTCTCAACTGGAACATTGTTCCACTCGTGGCTTTGTCTGTTTTACACTCCATTTTGTTTATTCCCAATTGAGGAGAACAAACTTCGTTGTGGTGCTTGAATGCTTTTTCAGTGTTTCTCCGCAGTGACCTGTGGTGGTCGGGTCTACACGATGCGGTCTAATTACCCATGATGCCTGTGCGTGTAACTGTAAACGTCGCTGTGGAAGGAAAAAAATAATGCTGGAAGAGCATGACAATCAAAAGAAATGGTTAAAAGTGAACTTTCTTCTGTAGCTTGACTGTTTTTATATTTAACAAGACGGACTCACCAGTGATTCCTCTTAGATGATGGGGGGGGGTGCTATAGTGGCACCTGCTGCCCGTTGAGAAGAGCAATATTTGCTTTAATGTCTTTCTCCAAAAAGACCCCAAAGTCGCTTGTGAAGGGGTCTGAATACTCGCTAAATATATGAAGTCTTAATCTGTCAAAACAGGTGTTAAAGGAAAACTGAACTTGTTTTGGGATTTTGCCCATCTACAATTCTTGTGACACATGAACACACGTCTTTCCCTTTTTCTGTGCGTTGTAAACATAAAAACAGGCAGCTAAGAATGCAAAAAAAAAACAAAATTGCCAAAAGAGTTACATAATATATTTTACCGTGATGGTTAACAATGTTGGGGCCAAAGAATTAACAGGTCATTTTTTAACAAAGTCGCTGGAGCTCTAAAGTCTCCGGATCAACCGAATGGGAAAACTTGGGAGAATGCCGATTCGCTCATTTCACTGTCAACCAAAAGGGATTCAAATCATGCAGAAGCCGAGTCCTGGCCCGCCCACTGCTCCATATAACCCCAGAGATGCTGAGCATCCGACGGGTGGGACAAAGCCCAGCATTTATCCGATGGCCGTGCAGTCCATCAACCCACTCTCCGCTTCACCATCAAAGTCAGGCGTTCAACTGTGTTTAGAAGGAGAATATAACGTCCTCCTCTTCTCCCTCCATTTGTTCTAAATCCCTTGTTGACATGAATGTGTTGTACACCCAGTGGAAGGTTGAAAGTGAAATTCCAATTCCAGTGCACAATGAATCTGCTCATTTCAGCATGGAATATGTTCCATTTGATCCAACCTTGTAATCTTCCATGGCCTGTCACGTGGAATACTTTATTCCATACAATGGATGGCATGCGCTGCCGGTGAACCTGATTGGTCAAGTGTGATGGTGCAAGTAGGAGAAGAGGGATAAAGAAAGGATAATAGCATCCGAAACGCCCTAAGACCCGGATCATCTCGGTCTGCAGCAATCAGAGATCCTGCTTGCCATGTCGGTGTGTGCGATGACTGGATTCCCAACGCTTGTGTCTTTTTAGAGGACTGGTCACAGATGCTCCATGCCAATGGTGTGTGGGACTGGTTATCTTACAGCCACACAGCATGTTGCAACAACTGCGATCCCGCAGTAGGAGTTTGTTCTCAAGCTACAAGCACGGCAGCCGGACTGCAGCCGTCAAAGAACCGGATGACTTCCTGGATATAACAAAGATCTTTGTGAAGCCATGGAATTCTATGCAGGTCAGATGTTTTATGATTTTTAATTAGTGTATCAACGCTTTACTTGTGCATGGAATCTTTTTTGTTATATTTTTTGATCATCTGCTGATGTACAGCACATGTTCATTACATTAGATGCTCGCTTATATCGCACTTTATTCTCACCACAGCAATGTAGAAAAACGCCCCAGAGGTCTGAAGGACTTGGAAAACTATCTGGACAGTACAGTGGTGAAGCCGTGTAAACGTGGTCCAAATAATAGCAGCCCAGTATGACTAACCAGATTCATCTCCTTTAGTGCTGCATTGCAAACGAGTTACCTTACCCGGAGCTGCAGTAGATTCTCAGAAAACAAGACATGTCGTGAATGCTGGGATATGCACGCTCTTAAGACTGTCGAATCGGGCAATTTAGTTGAAAGGGTGTTTTAGGAAAAAAAAATTCGATCGGTGTGAATCTGGTGGCCCCTATTCGGGGATGAAAGCAGAACATTTCTCTTTGAAAGCTTGAGGAAAATGAGTCCTTCACGACATTGCTCAGAAGAACAGCGTCATTTGATTACAAATTTAATTTGGAGAAAAAACTTACGAAGAGGTGCAAATCATCTTTGGCTGTTTAGCTAAAATGATCTCCAATGCGACTGGCGACCAGTCCAGGGTGTACCCTGCCCGAAGTCAGCTGGGGTAGACTCCAGCATACCCCAATGAGGATAAGCGGTATAGAAAATGGATGGATGGATCTTCAATGCCTCAAAATGGAGAGCAAAACCAGAGACATGTGGCGGAAGACTACTATCAAAATGGATCAAAGAATAACCAGAATGTCAAAAGCTCAGCCAATGATCAGCTCCAGGATGATCAAAGACCGTCTGGAGTTACCTGTAAGTGCTGTGACACAAGACAACTGTGTAAGCTAATTTATTTACAAGAACTCCCCGCAAAGTTCCTCTGAATACTCAAGCCACAGTACACGGTGAAGCATGGTGGTGCAAGCATCGTGATATGGGCGTGTTTCTTCTAAGGTGTTTCCTATTTACCCCATAGCAGGGATCATGGATCAGTTTGAATATGTCAAAACACTTGAGGTCACGCCCTTGAAATGGCTGTTTCTACAAGACAATCGCCTCAAACACACTAGTAAACCAGCAACATCTTATGTTATGGAGGGGCCAGCCCAATCCTGGACTTTAATCCAATGGAGAACTTGCGGGAGTTAGATGGCGCTCTAACCGATGTGGTCATACAAATATTAGTTTAGTGATTCAGGGCATTGACAAAACTTTTTTACAAAACAGGTTTGTTTTGAGTTGCAAAGTCACCAGCAGACACTTTTTATTCGTTTTACACCCCTTCCAACTAATTGGCCAATTGCAGCCTTAGGAGCGTGCATATCATCAATGCTGGGTCTTGTTTTTTGAGAATCTACTGCACCTACTGGTAACTTGTTGAAAAAAATACCAACAGTACTTCATCTGCTAATATTTCAATACATTTTTTACTGTCGGTGGTTGCCTGTGTTTTGTCTCCATCGCTTTTATTTGCGAAGGACCTCGGCAGAGACGTCTATGATCTTCATGCTGAGGATGAAGAGGATGCATCCAGAACCTGCATGCTGTCATCTCCTGCTAAGCACTTCACGCTCAACATCAATGTTGGTGGAATCGTAAGTTTCGTAGCACTTCTAGATGGACGATTGTAACAATGGCGGCCCAATCACGTTTCTTTACTGAGCTGTCAAATCGTACAAAGATGTCTGACGGTTCGTCGGTTTCTTCACTACTTTTCCAGACTATACCTAAAATCATGAGGGATTTTGCTCCGCCAAAGCAAATCCCAGATCAAATTGGACCTTCTACCCATTGTAGTTCATGCTTCTTGTCACTCACTGCATCTCCCAGACAGTTCAATATTTTAGGGATCCATTCCTTTGGATCTGGGTCACAGAGGCAGCAGTCTCTGTAGGGACATCCGGACTAGACGGCCCAGATATAGCGAGCAGAGAAGCTGGACCAATCCATCCCTCACACTCCAGCCTTACTCTTGAATAAGAGCTTGCCACTCCAACTCGTCCGTCTGCACTTCCAACCTGGAGGGCACAATCACCCTTTTCTGACAGAGGAAGATTGTCGCCCCGGAAGCTTCACTGCGTGGCAATCCGCTGACGGTCACAGCTTAATGAAGCCATCAGAACCACCTCATCCTCAAAGAGCAGAGATTAAATTCTAAAGTCACCAGACGGGGCACCGTCTACGCCTTGGCTGTACTTGGAAACACAACCTAGGCAGAGGTTGGCGTTCACTATCAGCAGGTTGGACTTACTGCTGGCAATGCCAACCGGGCAGCACTCCACAGACTACCCGTCAGATTCCTGCACGCCCTGTGGGACTCCTTAAGCTTGACTGCCCTGTTTTTAGCTCTAGTGTCCACTTAGCAGTTCAGGGGTTCCGGCGGTGACACTGGCGGGCTTCATTCCAAATCCCATGACTCCCACTGGATGCAGAAGATGCTCTGTCAAAGATGTGGTCGCCGGTCCCTTAAAGACGGTGACAATCTCTCGCTAAGAGCTGGGCTGTTTTATTATCTAGGTCTAGATAGGCACATCCTCGCTGTACACTTGGGTCCGGCATCCACAGCTCACCCTCTCCTCCACCGTGGGTCCAACACTAGGCACTTTGATCTTTCTGGTCGAACGTAACCGTGGGTCGCGGTGAAGTACAAGACATGTTGACCGATTTTCCTAAAAAAAAAAAAAAAAGTTTAAATGTATTCTGTTGTTCTTTTCAGGTCTACCATCTGCCCTACAGGTTAGCCGCCAGGTATCCCAAAACCCGGATCGGCCGCCTGGCCTTGTGTACTGACCACAGTAAGAAGTTGGACCTGTGTGATGACTATGTCGTCCGCAGCCAAGAGTTCTTCTTCGACCGGGACCCGGCTGTCTTCCACAACGTCTTCCACTTTTACAGGTATAGCAAACTGGCGCTGAATGACGTCAGACCCTTAAAAGTTGAATTGTGGTTCTACCAGGACTGGGGTGTTGTGCATTAAAGAGGAGCTTTGCCCCCGCAATTTCCTGGAGGAGATCAACTACTGGGGGGTCCGGATCAAGAACTGCCAGCGCTGCTGTCGCATTGCATTGGAAGAGCGACACGACGAGCTGAACGAGCAGCTGAGAACACAGAAGCAGCTGATGGCCGAGGTGGGTGCTCTACTGTCGGGCCAAATGTCATCTCGTCTAATCCTGCACGGCTTTTCTTTGACCTAATCTGCATGTCTGACCTGAATCGGTGCTCGTCTGGACGGACGGTGTGTGGAGAAAAGGCGACTTCTTGGCACACGTTCTCCTCACGCTGAAGATTCAAGTGTGCTTTATTGTCCGTTACAAATTACTGCACCGGACAGACAGTGGATCCAACAAAAGGCCCACAAAGCAATAAGGATGTAGAATAATAAAGGAGCGAATACTTGGCGATACTACTCAATGCTTCTCTGCTGTGTCCTGCAGGTGGAGATGGTGGAGATGGAGAAGGAGGCCTTGTATCGCAATATGGCTTTGGGGCGCACCCGCTGGAAAATCTGGAACATGATGGAAAAGCCCTTCTCCTCGGTTGCTGCCAAGCTGATAGCGGTCGCATCCTCCGTCTTCGTGCTGATCTCGCTGGTTGCCATGACGCTGAACACCGTGGAGGAGATGCAGTACGAGGTGGAGATACATAAACGAAAGCTTAAGCCCTAACTTTCTGCCCTCGCCTATCAGCCCCCAGTTTAGCTCCAGCAGTCTTAGACCCCACCGAGGTCATCGAGACCCTGCCAACATTGCTGCTGGGATCACTCCGACCCCTTTCACCAGCTAAACTTTATTTTCAGGCACCGTCAGGGCAGCTAAGTGGGAGGTTCCACGGCGAATATGTGGAGACTTTCTGCATCGCCTTCTTCACCCTGGAGTACGCGCTGCGCTTGCTGTCCACGCCGGACCTCAGACGTTTCGGATGCAGCGTCCTGAACTCTGTCGACCTGATCGCCATCCTGCCACACTACCTGCAGATGGTCCTGGAGTTTTTTGACGAAGAGGACGCTCGCGTGCGTTCTGGAGACATCGAGACCATGGCGCGTGTCGGAAAGGTAACAAGCGCATGTCGTCGTGTGACTGCAGCGCCCGACTGCACTTCATCGCTTATACTGTCTAGCTGGGCCAGGTTCTGAAGATCATGCGCCTGATGCGAATCTTCAGGATTCTGAAGCTGGCTCGTCACTCGACGGGCCTCAGAGCCTTCGGCTTCACGCTGAGACAGTGCTACCAGCAGGTCACGTGCTTTAAAGCTCCGCAGATGGATGGCTTGTGTTGATGTGTGTGTCTTTTCAGGTGGGCTGTTTGTTGCTTTTTATCGCCATGGGGATCTTTGTGTTTTCAGCCATGGTGTACACCGTGGAGCACGATGTTCCCAACACCAACTTCACCTCCATCCCGCTCGCCTGGTGGTGGGCTTCTGTGAGTTCACGCAGACCTCTACGCCCACCTCGTCCCAATCTTCCCACTCACTGACCGCCTCTTGTCTCAGGTGAGCATTTCCACCGTGGGCTACGGCGACATGCTCCCAGAGACTAACCTGGGCCGCATCTTCGCCTTCTCCTGCATCTCCTTCGGCATCATCCTCAACGGCATGCCCATCTCCATCCTCTACAACAAGTTCTCAGACTACTACGGCAAGCTCAAGTCGCACGAGTACGCCGCCGCCGTCACCAAAGCTCGCGGCGACGTGCACTTTGCCCAGAGGGCGGCCAAGAAGTTTGCGGAGTGTTGCGAGGACGCCGCTAAGATGAGAGCGTCCCGACCGCGGTGTCAGGTCCTGACAAGTAGCGAGACGAAAGGACCGCCTTTCCGCACGAAGGCGTCTGTGAGGAAACGCGATTGAGACGAAGTGAAGTAAATGTATCTCCAATATCGCCCTTACTGGTACTTTTCTGCTCCAAATTATTCTTAAATGATTTTGTCGTTGCCGCACGGTGGCTGAGTGGTTAGCACATTCAGGAGATCTGGAAGACCTGGGATCAAATCTCCGTTGGGCATCTCTGTGTGGAGTTTGCATGTTCTCCCCGTGCGTGTGTGGGTTTTCTCCGGGTACTCCGCTTTCCTCCCACATTCCAAAAACTTGCATGTTAGCTTCATTGGCCGCTCTAAATTTTCCGTTAGAGTGTGAATGTTTGTTTGTCTATATGTGCCCTGCGATTGGCTGGCGACCAGTCCGGGGTGTGCCCCGCCTCCTGCCCGAAGTCAGCTGGGATAGGCTCCAGCATACCCGCCACCCTAATGAGGATAAGCGGCATAGAAAATGAATGATTTTGTCGTTTTTGCCTTTCACTTGTTCCGTCATAACCAGAAAAACTCAGGACTATGATTTTAGGCAAAATATGATTACAATTTTGAATCCAATTAGTTTGCAACTATTCGCAAAATATGCCCATTTTTAGAAGATAAATCACAGGACACACTATTTGTATTAGGAGCTCCGTTTAAACGATACCACGCGGTGTCGTAAGGAGCCATGAAGTACTTTTGAGTGCAGTTGTCTTTTCCGAGCATCCCTAAATGCATCCAATTGTGCGACAGACAAAAACATCCACGTGTTGTTTTTCTTTGTTAATTTTATGTGCATACTAAACAGGTTGTGTGGTTTCGGAGTGCCAGTGAGTGCGTCTCGCAGTCGACTAGTGGCGAGAAGGAAGAGTTGGCAGGGCAGGCGGCCGAGAGACGAGTGTGTGTAGATGCAGATGCTGTTCAGGTCAGAAGAAAGTTACCAAAGACGCTGTGGGGGCGTGGCCTGACACGACACGCGTGCGTTAATGACGCTGGAAAGTGGAAGTAGGTCATGAAATGAGTTAACACTTTGTGTAAATACGAGACATTGTAACCGGATCAACAAAGTCGTTCAAGTGTTCCAGCAAACATGCACATCCTTTTCTTGTGCGTTCACGGTTTATTAATATAACATGCACAAAAGTATTATGAAAATACACGGATCTTTTTACTAGTATTGATTCCATAGTGATACTATCTGTACCAATTTTTCTTTCCCTACAAAACACTCGGGTTTTTGTATCTACTTTACATGAACAACTTCCCTCCCTGCCGTTCCACCATCATGTCGGCGCCGTGTGGGGGAAAAGGTTGAAATGAGAAGCAGATGTCCCGGAATACTTTTGCTCCTAACATGGATTCATGTCATTGTTTCTAAGATTTCTCTTTTCAAATGTCCAAACCAGCCAGGGGGCATTGAATTTCACATGGAATGTGTGGGTGTCTCATGATTTAGCTGCTGGGGTTTCTGTAACATTGGAGCAGCAAGGTAATAAAAGTGAAACTCCTGATTCTAATATTACTTTGCATGCTTTGTTTCAAGAACCCGCAATAATTGGAAGGCGTGAGTGAGATCACCGGGTAATTCCCACAAGGTTGATGAAATGCAAAAAAAGTTTTGTAATGGATGCAAATGCATATCAATTTTATTGTAAAAAGGTCATTTGAAAGCCCATCCCCAGTTTCTCTATCCAACCGCTCAAGTAGTCCAGTTAAGGTGACGCAGTCTGACGTAACTCGGTTCTGGTTTGCATGGACTTCCAGGTGTCTGTAGGCTTTTTGACTGCTTTATTTTTTTAAATTCTCCATCAGGATTTCCGCTCCTTTGCTGCTGTTGGCGCTGTCGAGCTCAAAGAACTGAAGCGCTGTCTTCACGTCTGCGACCACAGTCTTGTCGCAGCTGTTTAGGAGGCTGTGCACAGAAGACAGCAAAACCTTTAGAACCGGTCGGGAACCTTTTGGGGCTAAGAGCCATGAAAGCCATATCACATTTTTTAACAGTGATTACAACTAAAAGTGTGCAAACAATTTTAGAAGATAAGTCTCTAAACTGGATGGCAGTTTTATATTTGGAATGTTATTTTTAATATTCCAATATAAAATGTATTCTAAAAATTGCAAATTTGTTTTCTAAAATCACATTTTACTTTTACTATTTTTAAACTAACTCTTAATATTTTGATTTTCTACTCATAAAATTACAGCAATTTTTCAATTTCTTCAACTTCTCATAATTTTGACTTTATTCTCCTAATACATTTTTCAAAAATTACAACTTGTTTGGTTAGATTAAATTTGTCCTTAATATTTTGACTATTTTCATGAAATTGCTGATTTTTCCGTTAAATTTTTTGTTAAATTGTATTTTTAGACTGTGCCGTGGGCCAATAAGTCAATTGGACTTCTGTTGTAAGCAAGATATGTTACATATATTTTAAGAAAAAAATTAAAATAAACGTTATGGTGTTTAGAAACGTCTGAGAAATGTGTGCTCATCAAAAGAGCCACAGGTTCCCTACCCTGCTTTAGAACTTTGGCTTTGTGACTATGGAGGTTCTGTGCAGGAAGCTCCACATTAACTTTAAAAAAACAGACTAACCTGCAGAGCACCATGGCTCCTCTGTTGACGTTAACCCAAGTCCTCAGCTTGTCCATCTCAACAGTGTCCACCAGGATCCTGGCAAAGCGCTCTGCAAGGACAACACAAAGAAGCTTCAGCATTCTGCACTCAACAAGTTGACCTATCGTACTACAAATGTTACCACAAAATCTCAGAGCATTTCTGTCAGGCACCTTCAGCAGGAGGGTACTTTTTAGTTTTACTATACAGTAGATTCCCACTATGTAGGCTCAGACCACCTGCGTGCACAAGCTGAATAAACACCAGTGATTGAGACGCCCATAAAAATGCCATTAAAGAAAAACAAACCAAAAAGAACAAGTGGCATGTGTAAGCTGGCAAAAGAGAAGCTGCCAGCTGCAGTCGATCATGATTGCACTGGGCACTACATAGGACAGTCTGGAACATGCAAGTATTTGATATATACTGTGTATATATATACAGTTTTTTTTTTTTTTTTCAAGTGCTGAATCTTCAATTCAAAATGTTTCTAAATGTAAATATACATTGTATCATAAAAAACATGTCTTGAAGGATCCATTTTCCTCAGGCTTTCAAAGAGAAATGATATTCAGGAAGTGCTGCTTTCATCCCTAAATAGGAGCCGCGTGATTCACTCCTGTTTTTGCACTAAATTGATCACTGATTGAATGCCACACTGCTATTTTTTTAGCACAGCCTTAAGAGCGTGCACATGATGAATGCTGGGTCTTGTGTTTTTGGAGAATCTACTGCACCTACTGGTAACTTGTTTGCCATGTAGCAATAAAAATACAGTATACTAATAAGAGTACTTCATCTGCTTAGCCACATTGGACGGCAAGTATTTTCAACACTACTCTATGTGATAGCAGTTGTGTGTGTGCATACACTGCCTGGCCCCAAAAAAAGGTTTCAGAATATTTTGTTGGAGCTTTGATTAGATAATGCATTGGCTGTGGCGTTTCCATAAGCTTCTGCAATGTCACAACATTTATTTTCCACCAAGATCTTGAATTGATGATGGTAGAGTCTGACCTTCTCCAGCACATCCCAACGATTCTCAATGGGGTTAAGGTCTGGACTCCATGTGTGAAAATGATGTCTCATGCTCCCTGAACCCCTCTTTCCCAATGTGAGCCCGATGAATCCTGGCATTGTCATCTTGGAATATGCCCGTGCCATCAGGGAGGAAAACATCCATTGGTGGAACAACCTGCTCATTCCGTATATTCAGGTAGTCAGCGGACCTCATTGTTGGAGCACATAGTGTTGCAGAACCTAGACCTGACCAACTGCAGCAACCTATGTGCTTAGTTCCATCCAGGTGGCCAGGCCGTATTTATAAGCGTAGAGCGAAACATGCATGAATTTCGCTTCAGGGATGACAATGAGTAGAAGAAAATGAAATTATTATCCCACTACCTTCTTTGCCATTCTCTGCCAGAGTGACATCCTGCTCGATGAGCCATTTCAGCACCAAGTGTCCTGCAGGATGTTCGGCCATGTGGAGCTAGAAAAGACACACACATATTTGACCCAGTCCCCAACTGCTACTGTGCGTGGCACACTTGCACCACAAACACCACGTAGTGATGAGGTAACTGGGATTAAACTAACGCTGTGTGGAATTTGCATGTTCTCCCCGTGTGTGTGTGGATTTCCTCCACATACTCCGGTTTCCTCCCACATTCCAAATACATGCATGTTAGCTTAATTGGCCACTCTAAATTGCCCATAGGTATGAGTGTGAGTGTTTGTTTGTCTATATGTGCCCTGCAACTGGCTGGCGACCAGTCCAGGGTGTACCCCGCCTCTCGCCCAAAGCTAGCTGGGATAGGCCCCAGCATACCCACGACCCTAATGAGGATGAGCGGCATAGAAGATGGATGGACGGATAAACTAACGCTCAAAGTTGACATTTGTGTGGAGTTTGTAGTCATGACTGAAGAATGGACTTCCTGTGTGTTTAAATGGAAACACCTCATGATCTTAAAGTAGGGTGCTTCATATTTCCCAGCAGTCTTGAATGCAACACAGCTGAGCATGTTAACACAAAATTTGAAGAACTTTTGTTACATTGACCATCCATCCATTTTCTAAGCCGCTTATCCTCATTAGGGTTGCAGGGGTATGCTGGAGCCCATCCTAGCTGGCTTTGGTGCACCCTGGACTGGTCACCAGTCAATCACAGGGCATTAGTATTTGGATTCCAATCAGGGTGGTGTCAATAATCCTTAATTGGTTAAAAATAATCACATCCACACCTCTCCATTGACGCCTCCTGGTATCAGCTCCCGATTGGCCAGCTGAGCCACAGCTGTCATGGCGGGCCGCAGGTCCCCGCAGGCCGACGCCAGGATGTCGCTCACTGTGACGCTGGTGGCTTTGTCCGTGACCATGGTGGCGGCATTTTTGCACAGATGGTCCAGCAGTGGTGGGGAGACCACCTCCAGCAGCTCTTTCCTCCGCAGGGCGGTGTCCTTTTTACTGGTGAAGAGAAGCAGAAACTTCTCCTTCAGGTCAGTTACGAGCTACTAAGTTACGATCTACTTTTATCCTCTAACTGGAGAACATCAGTGAAAACTGGAGCGCCGCAAATAGTTCTAATGGTGCAAAAGTGCTCCTAAAGGCATTAGAATGGGACTGTCTGAATGTACGTTGTCTTCACAACTCCCAACTGTAGGTGGCGGTACTGCTGCGTGAGAGACGTCAGTAGATTACAACGGCGCCATGGCCCTCACACTGTACAAGATTCTGCAATGCCGTAAAGTTAACTTCTCCTGTTGTCTCACATGCATCTAATTCTCTGATTTCAGGCTGTGGGAAAGTGCGGAAAGTCGGAAGGATATTCTGCTCTGTTGCGTGTACGTAAACCAGGACGCTTGGCAATATCTACCTGTGTGCATTGCCATCTCCTTGCTCCAGCACTTTGATGATCTCAGGCAGCAGGTGAGCTGGGTCTCTGGGGCTGAGCAGGTACAGCAGAACCTTCTTGCCATATTTGTTACTGATGACTTCCCCTAAAGACAGCATGATTTCCTGGACAGGTGAAAATTGTATGACATTTTTACATGTTCTTTTTCGCAGTAGAGTACATAAAAGTGCGATGGCTACTACACGTACAGACAACACCGCCTGTTTGACCAGCTTGGTGTCGTCCACACAGTCAAATATGGCGAGCAGAACAAGGTGACCGAACTCCCCCTGAGGACACACGATAGACTTAGAGATTCCAAGCACAGTGAGATATTGTGCGACACTGTCCAGCCTTTTTTTGCCAGCACAGAAGCAGTTTGGTCATTCAGCCAAAGGAGCCGCAATGAACCGGCGTGGTGTGGAAACTCACCATGGCAAACTTGGCCATGTACGTCTTCATGGTTTTGATGATGACTTTTCTGTCCTGAAACACAAATACAGTAAGTGCATGTCACGCCAAGATGTTGGTTAGGGATCGCCGCAGGCTGCAATGGCAGTAGCCACAGGCCATCTGCTTTTGTCATCAGAGTTGAAAGGCATTTACCGGCATATTCCAATCACGTGATTTTTCATGCAAATCAGCTGACACCGAACGGTGGCCGATTAATAGCAGTGATTTGTGCCCTGACTGAAAGGGCCAAGTTCAAGTTTGTCACAGCTTCATCTCTAAATAAGACGTTACGTGGACTACAAGTATAAGAAGTACAGTGGGGCCTTGGTTGGAGCCATTAATCCGATCCAGAAGGTCTAACAGAATGCATTTTTGCCCTAGGAAATCATGTAAATCCAATCTCCAACTTACAGAAAGTCAAAAATGTATATAGTTACAGTACAGGTGCTGATTAGAATCGTCTGGCCGATCACGGATCTTTAAAAAGCCTGACCTGCCATTTCCGATTTCGGCCGATACCAATTTTTATTCTATATAACTGACAGCATACACCTTCAATGTTGCAATCTCGTTTTGTTGAAAAGAGCTGAACAATACACGTACAACAATACAAACTTGAGCTAGTTCTCAAATAAGAATGTTTAGAAAATGGCTGTCCAAACTACTAAGTTATAGCAGCTTCTTTGCTCTTATTTTTTACTTTTTAAATTCCAACTTCAATTTGCTGCTTTTGAAGTACACTAAAATGACGTGTGTATAAGAGTAAACATAAGCCAACGTTCGCTTTACGTTGACGAACAAAAGCGTCATTATGTGCCGCGGAGGACGGGGCAAAAACAAGACCTGATCAGACCTGGATTTGTCGCTGTTTTGGAAGAATGGTGTGGGAATGTTAGCGTGGCACACGCACACGGAAAGGGCCTGTTTATACAGGGTGACACAAAGAAACGGGAACTTTTAACAATCCAATAAAACCAAGATGGATAGAAGAAAAATATTTGATCCCTAGTAACTGAAACTTTAAAACATGCCATTTCTTCTTCTTTTCCTTTCGGCCTATCCCGTTAGGGGTCGCCACAGCGAATCAATTGCCTCCATCTAACTCTGTCTTCTGTATCCTCTTCTCTTGCACCAACTACCTTCATGTCCTCTTTCACTACATCCATAAACCTCCTCTTTGGTCTTCCTCCAGGCCTCCTGCCTGGCAATTCAAAACTCAGCATCCTTCTACCAATATATTCACTATTTCTCCTCTGGACATGTCCGAACCATCTCAGTCTGGCCTCTCTGACTTTATCTCCAAAACCTCTAACATGTGCTGTCCCTCTGATGTGCTCATTCCTGATCCTGTCCATCCTGGTCACACCCAAAGAGAACCTCAGCATCTTCATCTCTGCTACCTCCAGCTCTGCCTCCTGTCTTTTCCTCAGCGGCACTGTCTCTAAACCAAACAACATCGCTGGTCTCACCACAGTTTTGTACACCTTTCCTTTCATTTTAGCTGAAACTCTTCTATCACACATCACACCCGACACTTTTCTCCACCCATTCCAGCCTGCCTGCACACGCTTCTTCACCTCTTTTCCACACTCTCCATTGCTCTGGACTGTTGACCCTAAGTACTTAAAATCCTCCACCTTCTTTATCTCTTCTCCCTGTAACCTCACTCTTCCACTTGGGTCCCTCTCATTTACACACATGTACTCCGTCTTGCTGCGGCTGACCTTCATTCCTCTCCTTTCCAGGGCAAACCTCCACCCCTCAAGCTTCTCCTCCACCTGTTCCCTGCTCTCACTACATATCACAATGTCATCTGCAAACATCATAGTCCATGGAGATTCCTGTCTAACCTCGTCCGTCAGCCTGTCCATCACCATAGCAAACAAGAAGGGGCTCAGAGCTGATCCCTGATGGAGTCCCACCTTCACTCGGAACTCCTCTGTCACACCTGCAGCACACCTCACTACCGTCTTACAGTCCTCGTACATGTCCTGCACCGCTCTAACATACTTCTCTGCCACTCCAGACTTCCTCATACAATACCACAGTTCCTCTCTGGGCACCCTGTCATAAGCTTTCTCCAGATCTACAAAAACACAATGCAGCTCCCTCTGACCTTCCCTGTACTTCTCAATCAACATCCTCAAAGCAAATACTGCATCTGTTGTACTCTTTTTTGGCATAAAACCGTACTGCTGCTCACAAATGCTCACGTTTGCCCTTAGTCTAGCTTCAACTACTCTTTCCCATAACTTCATTGTATGGCTCATCAGCTTTATTCCTCTGTAGTTGCCACAACTCTGCACATCTCCCTTGTTCTTAAAAATGGGCACCAGCACACTTCTCCTCCATTCCTCAGGCATCTTCTCATTATCTAAGATCTTGTTAAACAACCCGGTCAGGAACTCTATTGCCACCTCTCCTAGACACTTCCATACCTCCACAGGTACATCATCAGGACCGAGCGCCTTTCCATTCTTCATCCTCTTCACTGCCCTCCTCACTTCTTCCTTACTAATCTTTGCTACTTCCTGGTCCACAACAGTCACCTCTTCTACTCTTTGTTCTCTATCATTTTCCTCATTCATCAACTCTTCAAAGTACTCTTTCCATCTTCCCATGACACTACTGGCACCTGTCAATACCCTTCCATCCTTATCCTTCATCACCCTAACCTGCTGCACGTCCTTTACCAAACAATATTTTTTTTGACGTCCTGAGTTGTAAAAACGTCAGAACGCTATACAATCGGCGTAGTCATGGGGACAGAAATAGTTTTAAAACCTCACCGTGTGGCTTGTGATCTTGTGGTATTCTGTGCATTTTTGAAAATGTTCCGTGTTCATGTAGTCATGGCCTAAAATACCAATAATAATATTTCTCAATCCGCACAGGTATGATATAATTATAGTTGCACATTACTTACAGTCTCCAAGGCAGAAGCATATTCGAAAGCATTCCATAACAAAAAGCATCCAGTATGATCCGCATCATTACATTTGTGTTCCTGTTGTCAAACTCAACTCAATGAAATATTGTAGCCACTAGGTGTCGCCAAAAATATCCAATCACCCACACCAAGTTAACTTAAACATTAAATAGTTTTTCTTTTGTTTTTTTGGTAAGTCGCAGGACCAGGCCAACTATGAAAACGTATACTCAAAATTACAGTAGACCTTGTTTGTGTGTCTCTACCTTGGCTGTCCCATGCCACAGACAGTGCATGGCCACTCGTGCACCGTCATGGGTGTGAGCCATGTAGACCACGGACTCCCTAATGGACTCGATCATCTCCTGTTCACAATGATGAAACGCACCATGAGAAAAGGTTGACATGACAGCAAGAAGCAGCGTGTTTCAAAAGCTTATTTTGGTTATTTTTGTAGCTTTCAAGCTTCTGATACAATGTGTGCTGCGTGGTGAAAACATACAAAAAAGTACAGTTCCAAACAACATGCACTCACTGCTCTCTGTTTGTCGGGGCTGAAGAGGAAAAAGTCCAAAAAGACTTTGTGGACCAGCGAATGTTTGATGACCTGCTCTCTGAAACAGAAAGCCAGCACATGCACGAGTCATAAGGTCATCCTCGTTCAGGTTGGGATTGATTTAATTGTGACACAATGTATTCATCAATCAACTCAAGCCAACATATTGCTGACTCATTGTATTAGGCACTGGGTATGATGCAGGACAGTACTACATAACTAAGCGTTGTATTTGTAAGAATGTATAAATAAATTGTACTGCATCTCATTAGATTGTGCAAGTGGTCTTGATCAGTGCTTGATTTCATTTCGTGTGTCAGCAGACTTACTTCTGTGCCAAGGGAGTCAGGATCTGCTTCATCTCATCGATTATGTGTGTCAGCTTGTCTGGGTTGGCCTCCATAACCTTCTGGATGGTGTTGCACACCGACGACTACTCACAGAGAATCCAATGCAATAGTTTCAACTATTTGAGATAGAACAGCATGTAAGTATATCTCGATGCACTTCTGACTGTGCGTACCTTGCAGACGATGAAAGTGTTTCCGTAAAGTTCCTCAGTGAGCATGAGTCTCTGGGACAGCACAGCTTTGTCATTGTAGGCATACTCAACAATGCCGGACGCGGCAGCATGGCGTAGCATGGGGCGCACATGGCCTTTAAATGTTTGCATCACTGCCGCCACCAGCTCCTTGTTCCTGCAGATACAAAAAATATATATACGTTTATAAGACCTTCTTGAATGACTACAGTACATCAGATTCATGAACAAGAAAATAAAAACTGAGTAAAGTAATTTTTCATGTTACGTGATTGTGACATTGAAAAAGCAAACTCACCCATACATCAGCAGCTTTTTCACCACGTGTCTTCCATACTGCGACTTACACAAAGCGTAGACATCTTCTGCAAGAGGCAAGGTGTCTGTACTGTGTAATCTTTCAATGAACAGAAATCATTTTCATTCTCAAGGCATTCAAATGTTTGACATACAAATTGTGCAGGCAATGACTACAGTCTTCCCTAATTTAATGAAGCTAATTTGTTCCACACCTGACTGCAATGAGTGAATTTCCACAAAGTAGGATTCAATAATAATAAATTGAATATTTTGGTAGTTAACACACACGCATAAAAACCTCTGCCCCCGGAGCACCATCCTCAAGACACGGCGCCATACTGGAGCCCGGTGCGGTAGCCCCGGCCGCCGGGAATCCCACAGCTGCCCCCCACCCCACAGGAGCTGCTATTCTAAAGGTCAAGTGTTTCAATCAGAGTTGGAAAGAAGGACAACACAAGAAGCCAAACACGTACCACTTCCACACGAAATGGGAGAAAACCTGTCTTCATTATGTCATGTCAGAAGTCGGACATGCCATGCCAACACATGCAGTGTTAATGTAATGTAATTTAAGGTAAATTTAATTGTATCATTGTATTGTAACATAACTGACACCTAGTGACCAGAATACTACATAGACCTTGTTTTTCAATATTTTTTTTATACTAATAATAGGCCATAGTCGACCGCACAACAGCACTCAATTATGAATTTTGGAAAAATGTGATTGACCGAGGGAGCGATCTTCAAACGTGGGAAGGAAAAAGTAAAATTTACGTCAATGTGAGCCAGCCAATCCGAGGAGTGTCTTAAATGGGTTCCACTGTAAAAGCTCTTGCAATGTTTGTTCATGCACAATAATAAACAAATTGCAGATTTGGAGCACTAGTCGTCATTTCCAGGCTTTTGCAGACCAAAACAAAGTGACGCTCTGGATGTGGCCTGCAGGCTTTTTAGTGTGACACCCCTGTGGGAGTCTACGCACATACTACACAAGTGCAGGTCTTAGTGGAAAAACTGCCAGTATCCACTTGACATTCTGATCTATTTCAGTTGTAAGTTTCATTGACTACAAAGAATAATAATGTAGATAAGACAGTTAGCCTACGCACCTTTAAGCACATCAAACACTTCATGTCTCTGCTCGTGGCTGCCGAACTGAATAAAACATTGCAGCACTCGTGTGGAGTCGTGAGCATACGCCATCTAGCAGAAAAAGACGGGTGTTGTTTACACAAACAACCTTCAATTATGACGGTTTGAAAGAGCTGTGACCTGTACCTCTTTGTATTTCCCCTTGATCAGGTCCTGAAGCTCCTTCATCAGCTTCTTCTTCAAATCACTGTCACACTTCTTCCT
Organism: Oostethus manadensis; assembly: GCA_024372805.1. Lineage (NCBI taxonomy): Eukaryota > Metazoa > Chordata > Actinopteri > Syngnathiformes > Syngnathidae > Oostethus > Oostethus manadensis. The sequence continues at coordinate 517,040 of QODF01000112.1, forward strand.
GTGGACATGAACACACACATATATGAAGCTACTGTTCTGCGCATTTAAAATCCTGCGTGCATGAGTGCGGGCCTACGTACATCCTGAGGTCTCCCCACACTCGTTTGGCCTGACTGATGATCTGGTACATGTCTTTGCGATCTGCTTGCTGTCTGCTCTGCTTCAGGTCCTTCTTCTTCTGCTGCCTGTTCTTTTTCGGCTCCTCATCAGTCTGCTGCTCCTTCTTCGGCTTAAGCTCGCCTTTCTTGATCCTCTTTGCCTGTGGAGCTGATGAAACGCTCAGATAAATCAATTTAGATGTTCAATTGGAAAAAACGCAAAAATTGTTCAACAAAGATATGCCCAAACGCTCAAGCTGTATCAAGCAGCTTTTTGTGGGCCAAATACTAATCACTTGGATCTTCTGCCACTGAGTAGAGACGTTTAAAAAGAAATTAGAGTACATCTTGAAGCAATATACACAAGCATGGCGAAAGGGCATCACAGTTCTGCTGCAAAACGAGACTATTTTTGTCTACTTTGACTTATTAACACATTTGTTCCAAACACCAGAATAGCGCAAACACTAATTTTAGGGTACAAACTACATCAGCAGTAAAGAATGAGGTTGGGTGACACCATTGCCAGACACTAAATGTTTAATCAAAAAGTACAGCAGCACAACCAGTAATTTAAATGTCACAAACCTAGCACTAAGCATCGCCACTGTTTCTGTTTCATTTGGAGCCAATGGGTGAACTGGTTGACCTGGTAAACTATCTTTGACTCAAAAACAACCACTTTAACATGTAGCATTATAATGTGCTTAAAAGCAACAGTGGTGAACAGATGGGTTTGTGCTGATCCAAATGGTGATACATGGGGAAACTAGAGATGCATTTGGTCGTTTAAGCTGCATTGTTTGCCCTTTCCCAATAAGAATTAAAGAAGGTTTCTTACCTACACCCTCTTTTTCCCCTGGAAATGTTCTCTTATTTGGCGCTTTCCCATCTTTCGCAAACATTGGTTGTTTCTTGTCGTTATCGCCACTCTTCCCGATTTTGCCTCTCATTTCTTTCTTGATGTACGGCTTGAAGGGCTTTTTACCAGCTGGCCTGCCAAGTGCTTTCCCAGGAGAATCTGCATGGAGAGACAGAATTTACAGGCGGCACATGTATGAGATGCGTGACAGTACAGCACCGCTTACCTTTACGCCCTAACGTCTTGCCACCTTTGGGGGAAAAGTGTTTTTTGGGTTTGGCTTCCATCCTAAAGAAAAACGACAGGAATATATTACATTGAATATGATGGGATATATGAATAACCGACAGATTATGATTGGTTTGTATGAAATCTGAACAACAGACCAGGATAACCAAACATAATCCCATCCATCCATCCATTTTCCTCCGCTTATCCGGGTCCGGGTCGCGGGGGCAGCAGCTTCAGTAGAGAAGTCCAGACTTCCCGGTCCCCAGTGACCTCTTCCAGCTCCATCGGGAGGACACCGAGGTGTTCCCAGGCCAGCTGTGAGACATAGTCCCTCCAGCGTGTCCTAGGTCTTCCCGGGGGCCTTCTCCCGACTGGGCATGCCCGAAACACCTCACCAGGGAGGCGCCCGGGAGGCATCCGGACTAGATGCCCGAGCCACCTCAACTGGCTCCTCTCGATGTGAAGGAGCAGCGGCTCTACTCTGAGCTCCTCCCGGATGGCCGAGCTCCTCACCCTATCTCTTAGGGTGAGTCCAGCCACCCTACGAAGGAAACTCATTTCCGCCGCTTGTATCCGCGATCTCATTCTTTCGGTCATGACCCATAACTCATGACCATAGGTGAGGGTGGGAACGTAGATCGATCGGTAAACAGAGAGCTTTGCCTTCCGGCTCAGCTCTCTCTTCACCACGACGGTCCGGTACAGCGACCGCATTACTGCAGATGCTGCACCGATCCGTCTGTCGATCTCACGCTCCAACCTTCCCTCACTCGTGAACAAGAACCCGAGATACTTGAACTCCTCCACCTGAGGCAAGACCTCACTCCCAACCCGGAGGGTACAGTCCACCCGTTTCCGACTGAGAACCATGGCCTCGGATTTGGAGGTGCTGAGTCTCATCCCAGAAGCTTCACACTCAGCTGCAAACCGCTCCAGTAAACGCTGAAGGTCACAGCCTGATGAGGCCATAAGGACCACATCGTCTGCAAATAGCAGAGACGAGATCCTAAGGTCACCAAGCTGGACTCCCTCAACACCTTGACTGCGCCTAGAAATTCTGTCCATGAAGATTATGAACAGAATCGGTGACAAAGGGCAGCCTTGGCGGAGGCCAACGTTCACCGGAAACAAGCTCGACTTACTGCTGGCAATGCGAACATAAACAATCATGACACGAAACTTCTATGCCTCAGTGTACAGTATAGAGACAAGTTCATTCGTGTGGAAAAGGAACTTTTGCAGCATTGCCGGCGTCCAAACACGCAGTAAACCACCAGTCCGTGAACACAACACAGAGAGTTTATTCGTTAACATTTTTTCCAAATGTCGCCATTTTTTCAGTGTAAGGGCGTCACGATAGTTTTTTGCATTTAGCGGTGAACAAAATAACAAACTAAATATATGTATATATATATATATACAAAAAGACAGTTGGATACTATTAATACCACGTGACTATGATACTGAAATATTATGTTCAAAATGTTTGTAAAGCTCTGACTTACATTTTTACAAGCACGCGCACACCTTCGTCCCCACTCTGTCCACGCGCGGTTCACCACAACGGTTTACGGCAGCTGAAAGAGCCAATCGAAGCCAACCGTGGGTGTCGTAAAGGTTTGTCGTTGCGACAGTCCGAAAGCAGCGTCAAGCCATTTTTGCTAGCGCAATAATATTGTTACATTTTAGCGTTTTTAAAAGCCAGCTCTGTAGTAACACACACAACCTTGGGAGGTGTCCAAGTTTGGAATAAAAACATAAATCCGACACTTTTTTGCAGTGCAGTTGGATTGTAGGAGTCGATTAGTTTGTTCCAACAGCGTAACGTTGTTTACGCGAGAAAGTCAAATAAAATGGTTAGATCAAGTAACCGAACCGAGGACCGCGGTATCCATTGGGTTTCGGGCGCTTTCTGGTTCGGCTTCCCGTTGCCAGGCAACGGGCAACAAACGCGGGCATTGGAAAGGGTCGGGGAAAAGGCTGCAGCGGGCAAATATGTTCAAGGATCGCGTCACGACGTAAGTACTGGCGTACCACGAGCATCATCTCACTACTGGAATGTACTTTTCATTGGCCGGGTAGAGCTGACGTCAACAGTGCCCCCCCCCAACATATTGGGTGAGCTGATGCACTTGCAGGACTTGAGTGAACAAGTCCCATATAAACAATTCACTGCGTCAGAATAAACGCTGTCGCTTCTTGTCCCTCTTGGGACCGTTGGTATGCGATAAAAGTGGTCTTCACGGTATTAAGCTGAAATGCATTTTCATTTCATAAGTTCGGCTGAGTTCTACATTAGATGTAAGATAAATAAAGTGCTGCCCGTGGTCCATTTTTGCTCTAGAATACCTTCATTTTTTGTTCAGACTTTGTTACTTATCACAGATAACTTCCTTCTCATTCCTCCCAGCCGCGCCACAGCTTTTTTTCAGTCGGCGCTGAGCGTCTGCTGACCTTGATGGCGAAACGTAGAGTGGTTTGCTCCACTGCGTGAAACTGGACTGAAACTCTGGGCTTTGTACCCGCCCAACGGATGCTCCGCTTCTCTGGGAGTCTATGGGGCAGCGGGCTGGCCCGGACGCTTGGCTTCTGCATGATGATTGGATGATCTGTCTGAGGCGGAATCCCTTTCTGATTGACAGTAACGGATGAGCCATCTCGAAGTATAAACCTCCACTTTTCCAAGTTTTTCATGATGTTGTTTTGAGCTGATCCCGAGACTTTACCGATTTTTTAGCGACTCTGTCCTTGTTAAAAACGACCAGTGACGCATGGTGGAATTTACATGCAAATAAATAAACACATTTATGATGTAGGGGGGGAGAATGAGCTTCCCCTCCTTGAATGAGCATCTAACGCTGCTGATTATTAGATACCGGATATAACACTAATTTGCTTTTCCCCCAATAAAACAAAGCGTGCTTTTGGAATGTGGGAGGAAACCAGAGTACCCGGAGAAAACCCACGCAAGAACATGCAAACTCCACACAGAGATTCGAACCCAGGTGTTCCAGATTTTCTGACTGTGTGGCCAACGTGCTAACCACTCGACCGCCGTGCGTTTTTCTGCATGTGCCCTGCGATTGACTGGCGACCAGTCCAGGGTGTACCCCGCCTCCCGCCCAAAGCCAGCTGGGATAGGCTCCAGCATACCCGCCACCCTAATGAGGGTAAGCGGCATAGAAAATGGATGGATGGATGAACACAAAGCAAATACTGCTGAGCGCAGAGGTTCCCACACCACAACGCTCCAAATCTAAATGTGCCATTAAATCTGCATAAACAATACAGTACCCACCTACACGGGTTGGGTTTCACCACCTTCAATGCACACAATGTACCAAAGCAGCCCCTGCATCCGTCAAGACCACCTCCTACTCTACATATAAAATGTTAACAATGTTTTTCTTTGTCACAGGAGGAGACAACTCTCTACTGATATGTACTACAAATATGAGGAACTTCATTCCAAAGCATTCATTACACCAGCTTCTGACATCCCGGAGAAGCTCCTCGACCTTCAGTATCCTTCCTTTTGCAGTACGTCCTGCCAAAGGAGCATCTTCCTTCTTTCCTTTTGGTCTGTCGATTCTCCGTAGAAAAACCAAAACCTGAACCGCTTATTTGTTATCATTAAAAAGGAACCTTGGTATCGCGTTTGATGAAACTCTAAATCCTTGACGGCTTGAAGTCACTCGTTTGGCTATGACTGTCAGCGCAGAGAAAACCTGCAGCTGCTGGATGACAGGACGCTGGTCTTTATAGCTGGTCAGCTGATCATACTGCTAGATGTTTCCACCAAGCAGCAGAGATACCTCCGCTCCTGCAGCGGTGGAGGAATTGGCGCAATCGGGGTAAGAGTGCAGCAAGGGGACCGGAGAGCAACCCTATGTGATGTTTGTATAACTTGGTAGGTCAGTCACTTTTCAGGAAGTTCTTGGTCTGTAGATCCAAAGGTAACCAGCTCAAGACCTGCTGTGCAGCAAAGTATGTCATTTGAGACTGTTCCTCTGAAGGTGACAGTTATTTATTTATTCACCATTGGATATTTGAATGCATTTATTGCTAAAAAGGTACTTGTTCTTTACAATTAAAAAAAAAATTCAAATGTTTTTGTAATCACTGTATGAGCGGCATAGAAAATGGATGGATGTGTTTATTTTTAAGAAATCGAAATACGTAAATAATAAGTAAATCAAATTAAAGAAAATACATCAATGTTTTTTATATTGAATAAATGCACCCACACAGTGCAGCGGCATCCAAAGGGTCCCAGAAACCAAAGCTTGTTTTGTGTTGGACCCCGGCATATTTCAAAAAATAAAAAACAAAATCTGTTAAGTTATGAGAGAAAAGTGGTTTGCTAAGTAACCAACCTAAAAAATCAAGAATTATTTCAATAAAATTACAATTTGACAACTTTTTAAGCAGTCACCATTTGCAATTATAATTGCTTTAATTAAAAAACAGATAAATGATATACAATATATATACACAAAGAGTACATTAAAATTATTTAATTAAAAAAATTATAGATTTTTTTAAAAGTTAGCTATTGTTTTATTGTTAATAATTTTATAATTATTACATTTGGATAGTCAATCATTTAGGAATGACAATTTTAGATGGAGTGAGTAAATTGAATTGGCTTCTATATCGTATGTATGTGGTGTTTTTAAATATACGTATAAAAACATTTTTGATGCAGCCCCTACCATCCCTACATTTTCCTCTGTGCTGTATCTGTGTTGATGTAATTGGTGTGTGTGTGTGTGTGTGTGTACGCAGGTAAGCAACAACAAAGATTACTTTGCTGTGGCAGAGAAGGGAAACAAGCCGCCGCTGATAGTATACCAATACCCTTCGTTGCGAGCGTACCGCATCCTCAGAGGTAAGAACAGTAGAACCACGATGCGGCACAGTTGATGGTGCCTCCTGAGTGATTGTGTGTGATCCTGCGTAACCTGCGTGTGTGCGCAGATGGTACGGAGCGTGCATTCTGCTCTGTCAACTTCAACAGTGACTGGAGTCTTCTGGCCAGCCTGGGCAGTGCACCCGACTACATGCTGACAGTGTGGAACTGGAGGCAGGAGGAAGTGGTGCTCAGGTGCAAGGCCATTTCTCAGGAGGTCTACAGAGTGAGCTTCTCGCCATACAACCCCGGACTGCTGACGTCATCGGGATCAGGACACATCAAGTAACAAAACTTGCGTATGCCTCCTGTAGTACACGCTACATATACAGTACAGTATGTAGAATATCGCATGTGCAGTATAAAAACGGCTTTAGTGACAGTAAATGTTTATCTTTCGTCTAAGATTCAAATATCTTCTTTCTCGAGGTTCTGGAAAATGGCCAACACATTTACTGGTCTCAAACTGGAGGGGCTCGTTGGCCACTTTGGAAAAACTGCAGCTACTGACATTGACGGCTTCATAGAACTTCCCGATGGAAAGGTTCGTGGGCTGCTGAGCTGACAAGCTGACTTTGTTTTGTTTGTTTCTCATAGAATTGAGACTTTTGAAAAGTAATATCGTTTTTCTTTAATGGTCCAACGCTAGCCCTTCAGCCTAGTTAGTGTGTTTGCCACAGTCAGAAGATCAGGGTTCAAATCTGTGTCTATATGTGCCCCACAATTCTTATATATCTTATATATTTATGAAAATATATAAAACGTTTGGGACATCTTGGAGGGAGGCCTTCCATATTTAGATCTCTAACTAACTTTGATCCGTTATTCTTCCTCCCAGGTGGTGTCTGGCTCCACCTGGGGCAACCTGTTGCTGTGGGATGGAAACGCCATGAAAGTGGAGCTCTGCGGCAAGGGAGGCCAGTGTTGTCATGCAGGGCTTGTCCAGCCGTTTGCCTTGGAAGATGGACGGCTGATGACTATGGGCTCCGATGGAGTCATCCGGGTAAAACCGGAGTTACAGGCATACAGTAGATCAGTGGTTTTCCAACTGGGGGGCGTGCCCCCTAGGGCGTTATGACAGGAGGGGCTACCACGAACACTATTCATTATTACCATATTTTTCGTGGGGGGTGAGGGACCAGTGGTTTGGGAACCACTGCAGTAGATTCTCTATTTGCGGGGGTTCATGCAAATGTTGCTGAGGTTTTTTGGGAGCCCCCGCAGAAGCACAGTTTTCGTCCTGGACCTCTCGTCCTGTTATCACCCAGTCATCCGTCCGGTCAGCACGGGACATTGCAGAAAGGCTGTGGTAAAAATGTGCGAAAGGAGAAAGTACAGTAGGTCTCACGCATGTGCAGAAGCGATTGTATGTCCGGTACGGATTACACGGTGACACACACCAAATATGAGCCTTTCAGCAGGAACTGAACTACAAATGATGCTTTACCAAAAATGCAGCGGGCAATATAACTTGTGGACGAAATATCACTTTGAAGCGGTCCATCCCTCTGATTTTCATCCACCCATCCATTTTCGATGCCGCTTATACCCATTAGGGTCGCGGGCATGCTGGAGCCTATCCCAGCTGAGTTTGGGCGAGAGGCGGGGAACACCCTGGACTGGTCGCCGGTCAGTCACAGGGAACATCCCCCTGATTTTGACATTGTAAATTTGCACAGGTGTGAGATTATTTTATGAAGATTATATATTTCAAATATAGGCTCCAGCACAGCACTGCAACCCTAATGAGGATGGATGGATGAATATCCAATGGAGATTGTATCATCTCAATGAATCTGGAAACTCTTGAATTGACTTGCGCTGGATTCATAGCCACAGCACTCTTTTTCAAACCACTTTCTATTTAAGTTATCGTAGGCGGAGATCTACTGTATTTGGAAGTATGCAGTGATCCTGATGAATGACAGTTCTTGACCCTTGCAGGGCTGGGACCTTGAGCGCATTGATACAGCTGAAGGCAGCAGTGGGAGCAGCAAGTTTGAAATTGAGCCGACAAATGAGCTGGTGGTTGGACACCATATGTGCTTGTCCTCAATAGTGAAAACCTCTCAACCTGACTCTAATGTTTGGTTTGCTCAGGTCAGAAGACAAAGTCATTTCTAACAAAAACAGACAAGCCTCACCTGAATCATCCCAACTCTTCTGTGTAGGATTCCACTGGAGCCATTTGGAAGCTGGATCTGTCATTCAAATACACAGTGAGGTTCATCGCCTGCTACATCATTTTGAAAGTCAACCTTTAAAAGTGGTGGTTGGTTAGATGCAGCGATTTTTGCTGAACTGCTGAGTTTTGAATCTGAGTCTGGATTTTAGACCACATGTACTGTATACACTGTAGGTGGACTGAGTGTGGAAAATAACACATTTAAAGTGGACACAGGAGGCGGCCAAAGGAAGTCACCAAGTTCATGAAAGAATAAACCAAAAAAGGAGAGAAAAACCCCTCCCGTGTCCAAAGTAACATAAGAAAGGTTCTGATGCGTCGGCCCAAACAAACAACAGGACAGTGAGGTGGCCAATCCTATATGGGTTTGTTGTCCAATCACCTCCCTGCTACCTAATTGATGAAAATTTAAAAAGACAACAAAAATCCTACACAAAACCAAAAATCAGGGTGCAGGCCACACCCGGGCAAACACCAAAAAACTAAATCCGGAAAGCGATTAGCACGGCAACAAGTCTGCCTAACGATACTGGATAGGATTGATCTGCGTTGGCGTAACCCCCTTTTCAATATTGCATGAAATTTGGGAATATTTGTCACGACCGGGAGAAGCGCATGCCAGCTGATGGTTTGTACAGCTCATTCAGTAGACCGACTAGATAGCAGAACTATTCTCTTGCAAGATTCAAGTGATATTATCCATCCGGTCGAGTAGAAACTAAAACTTCAATGCATGCCCTTTGCTGTTTGGGCTTGAGGAGTCTAAGAGCTTTCGGTCTTCAAGTTGATACTCGGGAGAAAATCCCTCATGTTCCTGGTGCATGATGACTGATAACGTTTACCAGGGTTGCACTTTACCACAACCTGACCTCCCTTTGGTTTTTAAAAGAGTTCCCTGCGTTACCCGCCTGGTTCAGCCAACCTGGCGCTCCGCAGAATGAGAACTGAGAGCACTAGCTGTCAAGCCAAAAACCCGGACTGTCAGCTTGACATCCAGCACGACTCTTACGGCGTCGGCGAGTGAGGTTTATCAACGTACTCTCCATCCGTTACGCTCACCCCTCCAAACCTCACTCTCATCCGGGTCAGGACCCTAATGTCACCCACTTGGCTCAGCCCAACCCGAGTCAAGGGCGCTAGCCATCCAACTAAAAGCTCATCCCATGTCCAGTGCGGCTCTTAAGAAGTACGTTTGCACAGCCACACTGGCGGGCATGTGTGTAAGATCCAAACAAGCTTGGAATGTCGAACCGTGCGGAACAACCTCTCACTGGAATGACTTTGGCAAATATTAGAGAAAAGGGGCAGCCCATTTTTGACTCTGTTTAGAAATGCGTGGTTCTCACTGGGAATACAGTATGTCACGTCACATGTTTGACATGTCTGTGTGCAGACTCCCGATCCCGAGTGCCTGTTTTCCTTCCACGCTGGGCCGATCAAGGGTCTGGATGTGTCAAAGAAAAGTCATCTCATGGCCACAACTGCTCTGGACCGTGAGTTGTTGTTTTGATGCCTGCAACATTATTATTGGAGGAAAAGTGTCTCTTTTACTACCCGTTATGGGATCCACCGTGTGCACCGCTGTTATTAATTCTAGCATTGAAATACATGCTGTGACCAGAATGAACGTTTATTTAACGATTACAAAACTTTGACATTACATGTATGCTACTTGTGGTCTTCCAAAGTATTTTAAGGCCGACCCATATGAGGAGCCACGAATGCCATTTACAGTCAGGGCAGGTCGGACTATTTTCATCCATATTCTTTTCCCAGGCTCAGTCAGAGTCTTTGACTTTCTGGCAAAAGCAGAACTGACCTGCAGCCGCTTCAGTCAGGGTGGAACTGCTCTCCACTGGGCCCCCCCTTTGGTAAGTGTAGCATTAGGGTTATCCTTCCTGAGAATGTGTGATGCAAACCCGTGATGCCTGTTTTTCCAGGTCGACCAGACTGGAAGTTTGCTGGTGACGGGCTTTGAAGATGGGGTGGTCCGCTTACTGGAGCTCTTTGACCCCAGAGGGGTGCACAGCTACAAAGGGGACGCCCAGCTGCGCCTGAAACAGGCCTTCAAACCCCATAATGCTCCTGTAACTGCCGTGGCGTATGAGTGCGACGGCAAAATATTAGCCACAGGGGTGAAGTCATAGTTTTCCACTTGCACTGTTTAAACAAAATATACTCTCTTTTATAGGAACCAGTTAAAACGCAAAGAAAGTCATTCGCAGGTCTTTTTTGGTCGGTACTTTTGATTCGATTGATTGTGTGGCATCCTCCAGTTAGTTTGATGTGCCTTGGAAGGAATTGTTTTTCCATGCTGGTTTCATTTCCTCAATCCTCAGAGCTCTGACCGCACCGTGTTCTTCTTCACTGTTGGGGAAACCTACCAGCCAATCGGTTTTGTCTCTGTTCCGGGACCAGTGGAGCGACTGGAGTGGTCACCTCATTCCCATGTAAGTCTGTTTTAATGGGGAATCGCTTGATACTGTATGCCACTACTTTGTGATTGTCTGAAAAAGACGGGCCTGGAGATTCATACAGTGCTGTAGAACCCCGGTTTTTGCAGGGGTTACGACCGCGGCCACTAGCGTATGACGATAAAATGCAAGTAATTGATACACCCATAAAATGCGTCTTTGAACACACACACATCTCCACTTCTCCTTCCTGCAAGCTTGATCTTGATATCGTGCTCTGATTATAGACCAACATTTGCAATAAACGTTTTTAGTAGTATTCAATATCCAGAACCTTCCTTTTCTCTCTTCAGTATGCATCACACTCTTTTCAAATGCATTTCAAGCATAAAAAGTACAGGCCCTCATAATACAAAATGATAAAACAGATGTAATCCGGGTCACAGTGTGGAAGTTAGAGGAAAACTACCCATGGCTCAGTGCTGCCTGCCAGCGGGTGCATGTGTCCCACCCACACATCCGACATTTTCAGTTATATATTTTTGCATGTTCTTTCCTGGAACCTTAGCGCTGATCCGTGGAAACATTCTTTTCAACCATGCAGACAAGTCTTTTTTTTTTTTTAAGCAATATTCATTAATAAACAATCACATTGTCTGGCAGCTAAGAAGTATGATTAATAAAATATGGTGAATGAAAAAAGATTTCATTGATTTTGAAAAAAATTTGTCTTTGATTGTGAATAAATCCCATTTTTTAAAAATGTGTCAAATAAATGGGCGGGTGAGTGTGTAGCAGGTTGGCCTAACAGTCAGGACATCAAGGATTTGAATTTTCATTTGGGCACCCCCGTGTGGAGTTTGCATGTTCTCCACGTGTGTGTGGGTTTTCTGCGGGTACTCTGGCATACGCCCACTTTTCTAAAACACTCATTTGAACACTCTAAACCAGAGGCCTCAAACTTGTGACCTGTGAGATGATATTTTGGGGCCCCACCTTTATATGAAAGTGTAATGTTAGTGCGGGTCTTAATTGTTGCGCTCTGCTATAGAGCTGCACCGTTCTCGGTGCATCGGCTAAACACGACACGCCAAGTGAATTAAAATACTGTATATTTCACAGACTCAAACATGTCTTTTTCCAAACAAATGTGGCTTAGCTATGTGACAGGAAGCGCTGCCGGGTCCCTGGGAGTACAATTTACCTGAAAACTCTCATTTATAACTGATTACAATACTTATTAGTCCTTAATTTGTTTATGTATTTGTTGATTGTTTTTTTAGTAGTTTTGTACAAAACACAGTTAACAGTAGAGTATGTTCCATACAAATTGACTACCAAAGAAGGGATGTACCCGAGGTAAGTTATAAACTTGTTTACACCAGGCTCCAAGGTAGACTGAGTTTGAGACCCCTGCTCTAAACTGTCCATAGGTGTGAATGTGAGTGAGAAAGGTTGTTTTTCTACATGTTTCTTCTGATCGGCTGGCCACCTGTCTGGGGTGTACCCATCAAGTGACCCTAACAAGGATGATCATGTCAGTACAGCATACAGTATGACCAAAACCCCAAATTCCAATTTTCACACAGAATGACAACAGGTTGCTGATCTTGTGTCAAAGTGGTCATATTGTGGAGGTACCTCGTCCTGATCCAAAACCCCTGAAGCTAACCAAATCATATGAGCTGCTGGAACTGCCCAGACGATCCTTCTGCTTCAGGAGCATCAAATCTAGAATCAAGGTCTTTCTCTTTTTTTGTTTGTTGGGTTTCCAATGGACTGCTAATTACTGACTTGACTAGAAAAATCAAGAAATGTGTTATGACTTGCATGGATCTGTGGGTGTCAGAGAGAGGCTGAAATAGCAAGGCGACAAGCTTTGAAGGACAAGCAACAGAATGAGAGAAAGGAGAGCGAAATCGCACAAGAAGAAGCAGAGGAGTTACCCTCTTACTATATCCCTGACCCCCCTAGTCCTCTCCACTGGGGGTTCTATTCACAGCCGGGTCAGTTCTGGCTCTCTATGGTACGAATACATACGTACGCATTATACTGAATATCGAGTCAGCTGATTTGGGAAATGGATTTACATGATGTTTTCCTCTTTAGGGAGGATTTGACTCGGGTTTCTTGTACCACTGCAAGTTCTCAGACAATCAGGATGGGGACCCACACCAACGTCAGGACCAGCCATTTGACTTCCTTGTGCTCCACAATGCAGATGATGACTCTATTTGTTCAGTCGCCTTCAGGTATGATTGATAAATTGATGAAATATAACTCAAATTCAAATAAGTGAAGCACATTTCCTCACTAGAGAGTGTTCTCTCGGACTGTCCCATCACTCCTCCAGGATTCCTGGTTGGCGAGCGGGAGACATATCTGTCTTCCTTCCCTCGTCTGGCTGTTCTCTTTATTCAAGGCACTTCTATTTTCTTTCCTTCTATGTCCCACCAGCTCTTCGGTGTCGCTCCTCTCATCTGCCTCTGTTGTATTTAGAGTTAAACGGTTTCATCAACCAGCACCGTAACGTCTAAGAAAGATGTGCTGGTCAAAACTGAAGCTGCCTGTCCAAACGTAAAATACTTCAATCTCTTTATTTAGGTCCGTACTGGACGGGCTGCCGGTTTGTGACACCTGATGTACTGGTTTTACTTCAAGTTTGTGTTCCAGCTCCAACAGGCAGCTGATGCTCTGTGGCATGCACTCCGGCGCCATCAGAGTTTACCCTCTGGACCCTGACGACCACGCGCTCACTTCCATGCAGGCTTACTGGGAACTGGGCATCCACGACAGCAATTATGGACACCTGCGAAACATCTGCTGCAGCCACGATGACCATTTCGTGCTGACCGCAGGAGAAGATGGGAACATCTTCTCCTTCAGTCTGCTTCCTCAAGAGGAGCGACAGAAAAGCTTCCAGAGAAAAAGGGCTAAGGTTCCTTCACCGAGGGTGAGTCAGCACACAACATGCAGCGTGAATAGAACTCTTGCATTAAGTTCTTGCACCTTATCCTTCCAACAGGTGGATCTTGAGAACGAGGTGTTAGCGCAAGACATCGACGACCCGGCAGCCTTCAGGTTGAGTATGATTATGCTGGTATTGGATGCTGTCGGGTTCAGTTCCTGGCCAATTTCCCATCACCCAGACAGATTTAGTGCTGGTCCCAGTCTTGGTTAAAAGTGAGGGACACATGAAGAAGGGCGCAAGCAAACAACTTGAGTGATATCAATCCTGTATGTTAGAAACATAACCTGATGTGGTGACATCTTGAAAAGAATATGGATAATTTGTCGTAGTTTGAAGCCATGGCGCAATGCAAACACATGCAGGTTAGTAGGAACCTGATTGGCTGTTTTACGCGACTAGCTCTTGCTTTCTCATGACCCCGACCCTTCATAAAAACAAGCCTACCCTCCAAAAACCCACTTCAAATTATAATGAGGATCCCTTGACCCTTGACCCTGCAGCATAGAGGCGGCGAAACAGAAGCTGGAGAAAGACCGTCTGTGTCGCGAAGCTGAGAGGAAGAAATCCGACAAGCGGAAAAGGCTCCGTGAGATTCAGGAAAAGTTTGAAAAGCTGCTGAAGGAAAACCAGGAGCTGCCAGAACACGTCCGGTTAACACCCACGGTAAAGACCAAATTTGCTAAAGAGGACTAAGAAGACTTAGGGCAAGTACAGTAATCATATTTATATTTCTTTTCCATTGCCAAAAGGAGCTGCAGCTGGACCCACGTTTTGCAGAGCTGGCAGAGATAGAGAAAGCGGGAAAATTGAAGGAGGTTCAAGACCAGATGAGCTGGGAAGAGGAGCAGTCCCGTACAGCACTCGACAAAGTACAGAACTGGTACTAAATCATCATTAATGTACCACTTCTTTCATTCACAATATAAACTATGAACTCTGTTTGGTTTCCGCTTGAATGAAAATTTGTTTCCCTATGAGAACGATGTTCTTCAAAGCTCTCATGTATGCGCTGGAATACAGTGGAGCCGTTTTAGTCGCCATTCCCCGGATTGGCCGCCTGGCATTGACCCTTTCAAGTATGGCGTCTCTGGTGGGTGTGTCCCTTGGGGGTAGTCGCAAAAGAGACTGGTGGTGAACTCACTAGCTGGTTGCCACTCTTCCCGTGGAGCGAGACAATCTTTGGGGGAGAAATGTCGGCCGTTTAAATGGGTGCATTTTGTCAGGTCTGCAGAAGGGGGTGCTGGAGAACTAGGCGTTTGGGTGTGTGCGTTCCGGTGTCGGGGTCGGGTCGGGTTGGGGTTGCCTGCGGACGTTTTGGTGTGGTGTGTGCGACTCCTGGCTTTCTGGGAGTAACGTGGGTCTACTGAACACAGAAAGCAAAGACATTTGTGATGATTGGTGTGATACGGAAAGGGGAAGAACTACATAAACTACTTTTTCCTGCTATTTTCTTAAACTCTATGTGCCTTGTATGAATTTTCTTGTAGGAAACTTTTGCATATCCTCTCCGGTTGTCCCTCCAACACTTTTCCGTCGGTTTATCATTTTTAATGAATGATAATAATACAAGATGATTGATGAACAGATGGATTTAATAAGCTGTGGCAGCGTCGGAGAAAGTCGTGTACAGTGTTCCTCCCAATTTGCCAATCGTCTGAGCACGTACACAAACGACCTGAACGTTCCTTGGACTTCTGTGAGCGCCATCAGACGTGCACACCTGTCCAAAACCTGAGAACTGAGGTAGTTCCTTCAGCAACACAGACCTGGCGTAACACTCCATAAATTGTTACTGAATAGGAATGGGATGCGCTTTCTGTGGAATATCAAATGTTAAATGTTATTTTTGACCACAAATCTGCCAATTTGCAGGGTGGTGAGTACATTTTTCCACTAAAACATCACGTGTTGTAAATGATTTGTATTGTTGTAAATGGACCTTGTTTTGGGTTTTACTTCCAGGTTCAATGGCTCTTCCGAGTCTGATGTACTGACTGTGTTTGCCATCCACACCGGCCACAAAGTCTCCACTTATCATGTCCCAGCACTTTCTTCAGTACACATCCAACAGCAGTGCGGGTCCACTGAGTCCAACGGCAATGAAACTGCTCAAGGGGAACGCCGAAAATCCAAAGACCAACATGTAAAAGAAGGCAGCGAAACAGACGGTGAGACAGAGTTAAAATATTGGCTTTACCCGTCCAATACCGCACAACGCTGAATCAATGCCGGTACCTGCTGCCTAGAGGAGGATGTCCCTCGCACACTAGTGACTCGCTCTTCGGGGGTGAAGCTGGCGGACCGGCAGATCGAAAGGCTCCGAAAGGCTGCCGAGAAAGCTAAAGAAGCCCGAGCGAAGATTGAGAAGCGGAAGCAGGACTGGGATAAACTGTGAGTGTGGCATCTGCCGACATCATAACCAGTGAGGTGTTTTCCGAAGGTTTGTTCGACGGTCGCTTTAGCGATGTTGGTTTTTTTAAAATTGTTGTTTCAGTTATGCAGAGAAGCCGAAAAAGAATTGTGAGGATCCACAAGATGTGCAGGCCATCTGCGAAGCCAAGGAGAACATTGGAGACTTGAAACTTAAGACGGATAAAGACTTCACCGTACCAAAACACCTGCGAATGAGTGCAGACAGAAAGAAAGCTGACATGGAAGACCTGGAGGACAACGTAATGCACATATACCGTCTATTACAGTCTTCAACGCAGCGGCTAATGTGCTAATGGTTCAAATGATGGTATATCATCTGCATATGGACATTTGTTTTTGTCACTCATCAGATACGCAAGAAACAGACCGAGATCAACAGAGAGATTTGGGCCTTGCGAGACTCCAAACTTCACCTTGTAGCAAACCTGCAGGTGGAAGCTCAGCAGCTCCAGAGGGTCCAGACTCTTCTGCCGTCCCATCTCCACCGCCGTCCACCCGCCCTGCCTACTATGCGACCAGCGGAAATCCCAGACAAGAGGCAGCGATGCAGCCGAGCTTTCCTGGACAGATACCGGGTGCTGAGGAAGCAAAGGTCTGCTTTCATACAGTGGAGGGTTCTTTAAAGATTCCCAGCGGCACACTTCTTCCATCATTCTCTGTAGCTGTGAAGCCTGCGGGTTACGTCAAGCCATGACTTCCATCAATCTATCCATCCATCTTCTTCTGCTTATAAGTGGTTCGCTGGCAGGGGCAACAGATTAAACAGAGAAGCCCAGAATTCCCCTTTCCCTGGTCCAGGTCCTCCCAAAGTATCAGACATTCCCAGGCCAGTTGAGAGACACAGTGTCTTCAACTTGTCCTGGGTCTTTCTCGAGGAATTGAAAAGACCGACGCTCATACGTGTGTATTTAGTTAGTCTGTGGCTGACGCAGCAGCTACAATCGAATCTAATTTGGTTCATGATTAGTCAGCTGGGATAGGCTCCAGCATACCCGCGACCCTAATGAGGATAAGCGGCATAGAAAATGGATGGATGGATGGATGGATTAGTGTCCTCATTAAAACTACATTGCTGTCTGAAATATGGCATTTCTCACTCCACACATGTTTAATATCATTACAGTTGCACATTACTTATAGACACATCAAGGCGAAATTGTGTCGGAAAGTATTGCATAACAGCTTTTGGGATCTCTATCGTTCCGCTTTGTTTTCCTCAACACACCTTTTAAGGCAGCATGTGTTAAATAATACATATCTTTGATACGCAGTAGAAACTAGGAAAAAGGTGTGACTTAGGAACTAATGTTATGCCTGCAGCTTTAAATGTTCTAAATGTGGGTTGGGGGAGGTTTTGAATGAATGGCCCTCACATAATCCTCGACCGGAATGTGAAAAAGAAATGCACCTGCTTTTTCTGCACTGGGTTGACAAAGTTTTTTTGGGATGAATTGACCAAAAATGTTGCAGGTTTCAATGCACGGAGCTGAAGGATCAAGAGGTGAGCTTGCTCAAGGAGCTGGAAGAAGAGGTGGATGGACTGGAGGAAGAACAAGAATTGGGTAAATTGTCATCTGTAGCCATTGAGGAAGAAGAGGAGCTTACAGGGGAGCAAGAAGCACAGCTGAGCAAGGAGATCAAGGAGAGCAAATTGCTGCACATGCAGGACTCGCTCCTGGAGAAGGTCTGTTAAGTTTTTTTACTTTTTATTGAAATATCCTTCAACTTTGAATGCATTGATTCTTCAAACCCTAGATGGAAAGGTCGGTGCATCAGTTTGACAAGGAGCACTTGATGTGCCTGAGCAAAGTAGAGAAACTGGACTGGAAGCTCAAACTTGGCAACCTTCGCCAGCTGACACTTTACCAGGAACTGCTGCTCCTTAAAGAGGTGGACAAGAATGAGAAGGCCTTGCAGGAGAAGCTCAACATACGTCTGAAAGAGGAGAACAACTTGATGGTGGGAGGCTCACTATATCTGTTACACGATTCTATCTTCACAGCCAAATGATACAGATGGTGCCTGATGCAGCGGATTCATTGGTTCTTCCGCATCTTGTGCCAAAGTCTAAGCTGGAGGAGTCTCAGGAGGAGTTGGAACTGAAGCATAAAGACATAGCGAAGGTGCAGGAGAGAGAGAAAGCTGTATCTAAAGCCTTTTGGGCCTCGCTGGGTGACGACAAGAAGTTTGAAGAGTATCTCCTTAAAGTTTTCAAGAAGAAAATCAAACGTGCCAAGAAGAAGGAGCAGGTGGGAGATGAAGGTGAGGGGAGCGTTCACGCAGAGTAGTAAGTACGTTTGTATCGTTCTCATGTTGCAAATTTGGTTTGCAGAACATGGGAATGACAGTGGCGAAGACTTTGAGGATTATGAAAACTGGGAAGATGATGAGGAGGAGGAGGACTGGGATACACCAGAGGGAGATGCTGCAGTTGAGGAATGCCCTCCAGGTAAGTAGTTCCCTTTTGCCTCTTGGTGTGTTCCAAAGAGAATGATGAGGTACTTCCATCACTGTTGTCAAGGTCACACAGTAAAGACTAGAGGAGCATGAGTGCTGTGGAGTGTGTGACACGTCTGAGAGGGCAGCTGCAAAACGGGGAGGTCCAGTAGATGAAGAAAGTGTACAATACAGTATGTTTAAAGTAAGGAGACAGTCAAACTGTTTCAACTGTTCCAGCAGAGATGGACCAAAATCATACCAGCAAAAGACTGGTATTCACATGCATTGCCCACCATTCCTCCCATTTTAACCAAAAGTAGCAAATGTCCAATAACCTGATGGCTCATAAAGGGCGAAGTGTGTAAGAAGTGACGTTTATTTTCGAGAAGAAAATGGCACCAGTTCGGTGGAATGGATCACCTTGAATGCATGAGGAAGCAAAGTGTCCTGGAGAAGACAACAGACAGTGAGCAACATCAACAAGTCCATCCATCCATTTTCTCACGCTTGTCCGAGGTCGGCTCGCGGGGGCGGCAGCCTAAGCAGGGAAGCCCAGACTTCCCTCTCCCCGGCCACTTCGTCCCGCTCCCCCCGGCGGATGCCGAGGCGATCCCAGGCCCAGTCTCCCCAACGTGTCCTGGGTCTTCCCCGAGGCCTCTGATCGGTTGGTTGGCCCTGAACACCTCCCCAGGGAGGCGTCCGGGAGGCATCCTAACCAGATGCCCGAGCCACCTCATCTGGCTCCTCTCAATGCTGAGGAGCAGCGGTTCTACTCCGAGTCTCTCCCGGATGACAGTGCTTCTCATCCTATCTCTAAGGGAGAGCCCAGCCACCCTGCGGAGAAAACTCGCTTGTTCCCGCCATCTTGTCCTTTTGGTCACTACCCAAAGCTCATGACCACAGGTGAGGGTAGGAACGTAGATCGACCAGTAGATCGAGAGCTCTGCCTTTCAGCTCAGCTCTCTCTTCACCACGACAGATCAGTGCAGAGTCCGCATCGCTGCAGACGCCGCACCGATCCGCCCGAACAGCAAGTTTCGTGTAAATTCCGGATATTTGATGACCCGTCTATTCTGTTTCCTGACACGGGCCTGGCTTTTTTGCATAGTCCACAAATGGGCTGGGACATTGGGAAGGCCATTCCAAAAACATGATTCCGAAACCAGTTTAGATGTGCGCTTGGGATCATTGACCCGTTGGACTTTCTACCGTCCATCTGGTGGAGGTGAATTTGAAAAGCGCGTCCTGGTGGTGAACCGACCGTTGAAGCATGATCTAAAGCGGAACACCCTCCCGGTACTTCTGTGTCATAGATTGTGACCCAAAGCTGTTTGAGCACATACTGCAGCTGCGTGAACGTCGACTGGACCTGGAAGAACGGCTGGCAGAGGAGAAAAAGGGTGCTGACCTTCTAGAGAGAGAGTGCGACACGCTCATTAAGAAGGTCATTAAGAAGATGTCACCATTAATGGAGTAAGGAGCAGACTACAGACATGCCAGGATTTGACTCTACTCTCTTTGCCTTTATTTTTAGCTAAAGTCTGTACAGATCAGTCGCAAGGCAGCAGAGGAGGACTTGGAGCAAGTTAACCGGGAAAAACAGCAGCAAACGAACCAACTAGATGTTGTGGTTCCTCTTCGGCGTCAGCAGGTGAACAACAACTTTGGACTGATAAGACATGACCAGTGGTGCCAGTACTTTTCCTTAACATGTCTCCCAGATTGAGTTTGATGTCAACGGCCCCGTGCCTTCGGACCTCAGCTCGGCACTGGTGCTCAACAGCGCCGAGCTGCAACGCCTGCAGCGGCGAGTGAGTCAGCTGGAAGCGGAGAAGAGCCAGCAGAGAGAAGTCTACAGTCAAGCCCGGCAGCAGTATAGCAGGCTGGTTCAGGAACGCAAGGACATGAGCGCTGAGATCCAGTGTAAGACCAGAGCATCTTGAGATATCTAGATGTCCCAGCAGAACCAACACGAATTAATTTGTGTTTCGGTAGCGCGGGAAAAGCTATGCAGCCAGCTCATGATGAGGAGGTTTGGGAGGGAGGTGGATCTGGAGGCTCTCCAAACGCTGTCCGGCAACAGGACGGTTGAAGAGCTGAAGCAGGAAAAACTCCTTCAAGAAGCTGCAAGCGCCAAAAAAATCCAACAGTGGGACGTACGGCGATCTTTTGCGTGTTCCTTTGGGCATGCCTTGGTATTTATGTACCTTCCAAGATTCTTCTTCACATACTGATACGGTATATTTGTTTTTGTGTCAGATAAAAGTAGAAAAGGCTCGGGAGGTCCTAATGGGGATGACGAGGAGCAACGCAGAGCACCTCCTTTGCTTGAATGACCTCTTTGAGCAGAAGAAAGAGCTGGAGCAGAAACTTGATGCACGACAGAAGAAAATAGTAATTAGTTGGAAA
Organism: Oostethus manadensis; assembly: GCA_024372805.1. Classification (NCBI taxonomy): domain Eukaryota; kingdom Metazoa; phylum Chordata; class Actinopteri; order Syngnathiformes; family Syngnathidae; genus Oostethus; species Oostethus manadensis. Next base: position 537,994 of record QODF01000112.1, read on the forward strand.
ATGCTCCACCCTGCATGCTACGTTATGATGAATAATGCTTTCGTACGGCAACTTGACCCTGCAAAGTTCAGGTGGTCTGTGGAAGACTCATTTTTATTCTTTGTAGGGCTTTAGCATGCCGATCCCGTCTATTCATGGTTCTGCATTTGCATATTCAAAGATTTATTTTCTCTCTTTTGAATTCAAGATCATTTGTTTTTTTAGTTTTAGAGCATAAACAACTGTTTATTACTTTCTAAATGACCCCTATAGTCATTTATAACTTCTATTATTCTTGGTTTACTTCACATTGCGCAGACTACGAGATCACTGCAGGGACAACCGAGCTACTTACCGAGCTAAGTAGTTAGCCTCTTCCATTAACTTATCATAAACTTCTTGGAACGAGTGTTTCAAGCTGAGTGGCGAACAAGGACAAAGAGCCAAAAACGGACCACTTCCACACAGAATGAGAGGAAAATCTATTTTTCACTTGGTCTCAGCCACGGCATGTCGGTTCGTCTCTGCCAGCTCCATAGCCAGTCTCCATGCAGTGTGCAAGGTCATGTAATCTAATGTCATGTTTCGTAACATCGCTGATTACTAGTGACCAGAATAGTACATATAACTTGCATTTCAATAATTTCGAGCGATAATAGGGCATAATCAACCACAAAACATCAATCACATATTTATTTACTTGTTTTTAAAACTGATATGTAGTGATGAAGCGATATTTAAAATGCAATACAGCGAGGGACGGCTGTAGTTTGATGGCTTATCACTCAACATTTTCCAGCAAGGTGATACTTTGACATGATGTGATGTTGTGTTGTTTTGATACAATGCTGTATACTGTATGACTGAAATTGTTTACTGTATAAAACTGAATAGAAAATATGTTTAATAACTGAGAGAAGCACATTACAGGGTTTAGAGCAGTGGCTGTGTTTTTATTGGCCTGCAGCACATTCTAAAAATATAATTTTGCGAGAAAACTAATAAAAACAAACGAAAAACTGTAAAATATGAACAATCATCAGTGGGTATGCAATGAAAAGGTGATTAAGAGAAAAAAGTTACAAAAAGTAACAAATATCATTTTAGTTGCAATATTGAGGAAAAAAATAATACATAATACAATGAAAAACAAAACAACAAAGTTGCAGAAAAAGTGATAATGTTATCAGAATAGGATAAAATATAATAGGAATAAAGTAATAATTAAGTAATTATGTGGGGGAAAAATACAATAATAAAGTAGAAATTGGTAAATTAAAAAAAAATTACATCAAAGGACAAAAGTGCTGTAAATCTAAATGAAAATTTACAAAGATTATTTATGAACATTGAAATAGGTGGAAAAGTCCCCCCTCCAAAAAACAACAGCAAAAATGTGAAAAAGAGCAAAGTTCATATGAAAAATGTCATTGTTCAGTAAGTGGCCCTTGGTAGAAGAATTTGGACATCCCTGGTTTAGCGTATTAAAAATGGGCACTTTTAGAGTCTTATACGGGTGCATTGCAGGAGGGATGGACTCTACTTGAAAAAGTACCAATTCTTACGCAGTACAGTTTTTCCTGACCAAAAATTACACACTGTAACCAAACTCACTCAGTTGTGCCCCAGCGGAGAATTACAGATTTCCCGTAATTTTCTTGTAGTTTCATACATTTGCAATATTAAAATAAGGGAAATGGCAATTCTTATGTTCCACAAGAATGTCTACCAAATTTTCATTTGTGTCCTCAGAGCAAACAGCTTCAAGACTGCAGCAGGCAAAGTGACGGAAATGACGTGTGGCGTCTTCAGGAACTGGTGAGAAAGCGGGCCCAGCAGGTGGAGGCCCTGAGCCGGGAGATCAGCCTGCTTTCACGTAAAGGCGGCCAGGTTCTGCCGGACAGCCACAATCGGCTTCCTCCCCTTGCTTCTTGCACCAAGCCCGCAGTGCAGTCACACACCAGGAAAGCAGGTGGACCGCGTTCTGACAGGAGAGATAGGAAGGCATGGAACAAAAGTCCGGAGTCACGACACGGAGCGGGTACTTGAATTGTCATGAAGTCCTCAATCTAAACGCTATCAGGATGCAGAGGTGTGGACTCCGGTCACGAGACTTCAACATCAAAATTGTGATTCAAGTCAGACCCGAGTCACAATTTGGACTCGACTTGACTATGTCATCAACTCGACTTGGACTTGACTTTAGTCTGACAATTGAAAATGCTGTTTTTCAGTGAGTGTGTTGAGAGAATGTGTCCCCATTCAAAATATTCAACTAACGTCACCATTGTTATACCCCTTCCAGCTAGACAACTATTTTCCCCTCGGAATGTGCCTTATTGAATGCATCTTTTAAGGTCCAATTAGGTTTAACAACAAATGAGGGTGTCCTGAATGCTACGTTGCCACTTTTTTTCTGTGACTCAATCTCGTCACTCTGGTTTTATTTGTGTGAAACAATTCCAAATACATAAATTGTGTTTGGCAAATTTAATAACTTGTTACATTGTGTTACATGCTGTTTAATTATGACTTGTAAGGACTGAAAAAGTCTATGACTCCAGACCGGACTCGACCATTCTTGTCTTGACTTGATCTTGAAACCTGAAAGGAAAGATTTAAGACTTGCAAGACACTGACTTTGTCCCGTCTCTGTCAAGATGGCATTTTTCAGTTTTCATTTTTCTATCTTTTGTCATGTAAGTTTTTAGTGTTGATTGTTGTCAGTGAATTCAAAACAGCAGGGGTGGGCGAGCCAGTAAATACCAAATAAACACAGGGCCGGTATCACTAATACTTTTTACTATAATTATGCAACACGGCTTTGCTTTTAATTTGTTGATCATCATTGCAATCAGAATAAACCGCAAGACAAATATTTTAGGCAATAATTTCATCAACACACTTATTTGAGAACAATTTCACAATCATCATGAGCGTGCCTGAATCTTCTTTCCTGATTGGTCAACCCGGCTGTGGACGAATCCATCAGTGGGGGTTTCATAACAATAACACTACGATATTACAGGGGAAATAATTTAGCATAGGCTGTGGTATTGCGTGTCTTATGTATACATGTATATGTATAGTACAATCCAAGTGTATTTTATATCACAAATAAAGTGTATTTGTTTGTACTGCCACTATGTTTCATCATTTGGAACGGTCCTTACATGCGGAAGCGGAAGGCGACGCGTCCGCCTGTAAACGCCGACGGCAACTCAACTTGGACAAATTTAAGATTGCCGCCCAATTTGCTTATTTAGGCTGACTCGGCGAAAAAAGGATGTCCTGGAATGGATTGCTGGACAGCCGCAGGGACGGACACTGGCAAGCATTCACGCACTACAATGACGTCACACGCACGGGTTTCAATTGTGGGACTGCGGGAGTACAAAGCTGACGTAACAACGTGAACAACACGCAAAAACACCGACAATTGCGACATTTCGCACGAAATAAACCTGAAACATATATTTTCACACGTTAGTATTGACTAGATATTGATATCTGGTATCGATAACCACATACACGGCGGCCGATTCACTTGTGCGTGACTTTGGTTGTGACGTCACAAGGTTGCGAAGCCCGCGTCTGCAAACGTCAGGACTTGTCATCAGACTTGCCCTCACTGCAGAGTTTGAAAAACTTTTGAGTTTTACCAGAGCCACACAATTGATTGCATTTTTTAGTATTTAGGATTGTAATAAATTGGCAAGCGTTACCATAGGCCATTAAGCAGATTGATGACATATATAATTGTGGCGGCTGTGCTATGAATAATGATCCTGCTCAAGATGCAGAGGATGCATCTAATCAGGTTTGTTGTACTTTATGCTATGCACACACTATTCGCAGCTATTTATATGTAGTATAAAATAATATTGCATTTGTATACTGGACACACAGTCTTCACAAATGCTCTCTTCTAGTGTTTTAGTGGACTTTTTTTGGTCAGTGTGTTAAATACGGTGCCTGACAGACATCCAACAACACACAAACACCATAAAACACATCCAAAAGGAAATGTTGCTATCAAAAAAATGCTGTGATCATATAAACTCTGCAGGATCATGCAAAAGAAACATGCGGGAAATGCCCCGAACCCCACGATAGCCCCATCACCAGAGAGCAGAACAGAACAAACACCAGCCCCCCGAGACCCAGCCTGCGGAGCCTCCCTTACAACCCCACAAGACCAGCAAGGGGCCACAAAGAGGCAGTCCCAACTGGAAACCGGGAGCCGGCAGACCGGAGGACAACCAACACCTGAGACCAGCGAGCGAGCACGCCCTACAAGGGTAACCGGGCACCGAGGGCCACACACCTAGCGGGCCCAGAGCCACCCCCTCCATCCGGAAAGAAGCCCGGCCACGACCGGAAGCGCCATCCAACAGGAACCGGGCCCGGCCCGCCTAGCGCCACCCCGTGCCCGGCCCTGGACACAGGCCCGGACCCCTCAGGAGCAGCGGAGGCTTCTCCCCCCCACCCCGCAGAGACCATACACCCAGCAACCGGCCCCCACGGAGCCAATCCCCATGTATCCCCACTAAAATAATTTATTCATTCATTCATTTTCTATACCGCTTATCCTCATTAGGGTCACGGGGATGCTAGAGCCTATCCCAGCAGACTTTGGGCGAGAGGCGGGGTACACCCTGGACTGGTCGCCAGTCAATCGCAGGGCACA
>QODF01000112.1:543510-558872 GCA_024372805.1 Oostethus manadensis
TGAAGATAAGAAGTGTGGGCACAATCCAGACTCTTGTGTATTTGGCATTTGAATGGGAAGAGAAGAGAATAGTCAGTAAGAAAACACAATAACTCCAATCTACTCATATTACAAATAAAAATGACAGAAGAACTATTCCTTAAAGCCTTTATGACTTACCACACCAAATCTGCACACATTTGGATCTTCCAGTGATGGTTATTAGCCAGTCTTGGAGCACCGTGAGACTAACCAGTAAAGTACTTTTTGGCTTTAAGCAGGAGTTGGAGGATGAGGAGACCACAGGCGATGCACCGAAGTCCCTACCGGTTGACATGTATTACAATTATGAAGAGCTTTACTCCAAACCGTTCATCACACCGGATTCTGAAATCCCAGAGAACCTCCTCCTCCTCTCGTAATTCCTTTTGTAAATATTCCACCTGAACCACTCCTATGTTTTGGGTTTTCTTTGCAATGCTGCAATAGCAAACATTCAGCTGACCATATTGTTCTCTTGAAGGCACTCCTTCGGCTACGACTGTGAGCGCAGAGAAAACCTGCAGCTGCTGGATGATAGGACTCTGATGTTTATAGCTGGTCAGCTGCTTATCCTGCTGGACATTTCCACCAAAAAGCAGAGATACCTGCGCTCCTGCAGTGGCAGAGGAATTGGCGCAATCGGGGTAAGAAGAGTGTGGAAACACGCGCAACAGTATTTTCAAAGTGGAGTTCCTCAGGGCAAAATATATGCACAAGAAAGCATGACTGCATGCATGCAGGAAGTCATCCCAAGAGAAGGCGGAAGACAAGTAAAACGAAGCAAAACAAATAGTGATGAAAATACAATCACCAAAACCAAAAATGAAGCTCAAGAAAAATCCAGTTTTCATCTACCAGTTACCGCGTAGATAAAAGCCCTTTAAAAAGGCCTGTGGGTGTCAAAACCCTTTCGGCCGAGGGAAGGATTTGAAGGAACTTTTTTCCACCAGAAGCAAAGTGGTGTTAGCATTCACTGCCAGTTTACTTCTACTTTCAAAGCAGCGCCTTTCTGCACCAAAAGCGCATATTCCTTGCCTGCCTGTTTACTTTTGCTGTCTGTACGAAAAGCACATGCAAATGAGCAACACTGATTTTAACCATCTGAAGATGCGTAGGTAGTTTGACGTCTGCTCTTTATTGTGTATGTACGCAGGTAAGCAACAACAAAGATTACTTTGCTGTGGCAGAGAAGGGAAACAAGCCGCCGCTGATAGTATACCAATACCCTTCGTTGCGAGCGTACCGCATCCTCAGAGGTAAGAACAGTAGAACCACGATGCGGCACAGTTGATGGTGCCTCCTGAGTGCTTGTGTGTGATCCTGCGTAACCTGCGTGTGTGCGCAGATGGTACGGAGCGTGCATTCTGCTCTGTCAACTTCAACAGTGACTGGAGTCTTCTGGCCAGCCTGGGCAGTGCACCCGACTACATGCTGACAGTGTGGAACTGGAGGCAGGAGGAAGTGGTGCTCAGGTGCAAGGCCATTTCTCAGGAGGTCTACAGAGTGAGCTTCTCGCCATACAACCCCGGACTGCTGACGTCATCGGGATCAGGACACATCAAGTAACAAAAGACACGCTGCATCCTCCTTGTGTAGAAGATGCCATCCATCCTTTATGACTTTGCTTTTTATCTGATAAGGAAGGACAGACAGACACACTTACAAACCGAGCTTTTTGTTTCACACGGACATCCAACATGAAAGTAACCTCACCGATGTGCGCAGTGAAGCCTCTTGTCATCCAGCCTGCGCGCTAAAGAAAGAGGAAAACAAACACGCACGGGCATGGCCAGCAAAATGACCGATTAATTGATTATTAGCGATTAGCGATTATTATCCATTATTGTGACAGGCCCAGGTGCACGTTTGAACCTTTCAAGAAGTCATAAAAAGTCAGTGTGTGACCCAAAGTGTAACATAATCAGATGTTCTTTCCATCAATAATTCAAACATCTTCTCTCTTTAGGTTCTGGAAAATGGCCAGCACATTTACTGGTCTCAAACTGGAGGGGCTTATTGGTCATTTTGGAAAAACGCCAGCGACTGATATTGAAGGCTACATAGAACTTCCAGATGGAAAGGTTTGTAGCTTGAAGATAAGAAATACATACGCACACTTAACCCTTTCAGGGTGACGGGTCAGATGGTGCCTATCACATCTGACTTGACCGAGAAGTGCTAACCAGATGTTCCACTGGGCTCCTCTCAGGTGGTGTCCGGCTCCAACTGGGGCAACCTGCTGCTGTGGGATGGAAACGCCATAAAGGTGGAGCTCTGCAGCAGGGGAGGAAAGTATTGTCATGCGGGGCTTGTCCAGCCTTTTGTTTTGGAGGATGGACAGCTGATGACGATTGGCTCCGATGGAGCGATCCGGGTAAAACCGAAATGACAGCATATCTGAAAGACTTGAATAGTCCTGGTTTATGTTTATTTGGTGTCTCGACAGGGCTGGGACTTTGAGACCATTGACAGTGCTGATAGTAGCAGCGAGAACAGCAAGTTTGAGATGCAGCCCATCAATGAATTGGTGGTTGGACATAACGTCTGCCTGTCCTCAATAGTGAAAAGCTCCCAACCGGACTCTAATGTTTGGTTTGCTCAGGTAAGAGGACATGTTTACATTGTATGATGCTGCCTTAACTCTGGGAATAACCTGAAATGGATTCCTCTTCTCTGTGGTTTGGTAGGATTCCAATGGCAGCATTTGGAAGGTGGATCTTTCTTTCACATACTCGGTGAAGTTCCCCCAGTAGCACTTCAAATTTGAAATATCTAGGTGAAGAGTCTAAAATACGTCACAGTTTTTTCGTGCACATTTGGACATATGGGCTCATGTTTCCCATCTGACAGCACATTCATTCACGTTCATTTTGTATCTTCTGCCGTCTAGTGGAGGAACATGATAGTGTTCTTTCTGTCGCAGGCATCAACAGATGAACAAGAATACATTATTTGTAGTAAATAATCCATTTTGGACCGGTTAATTCAAATCCGATTTCTCAATGTGCCGTGGCACGGTGGTTGGGGATCACAAATCGTGATCATTTTTATTTTGTACAAAGGCTAAAACCAACCCAATATCCTGAGAAGTTATGTCACTGAGATGAAAGATTTTTCTGCATGTGACGGGGTATCTGAAAGAGTGTATAAAATTCAGCAAGTTGAATGTAAGGCCTTGAAATTAGGATGAAATCTCATAAAATGTATTAAATGTGATTGTTTGTAAATGTAATTTTTTTTTATTTTTCATGCAAATCCATAGACTTAGACTTTCTTTTAAATGTTTAGATTGTTGAGCACGCCACAGAACCTGTGGAGCCTGGTCGGAACTGTGGACCAGGAATTGTGTTCATTGTGGTCTATAGTTAGTCTCATAAGTAGACTTCGCATAAGGTTTAAAATACTACAAGGGATTGAAGCACTTACATGATGTCATTTTCTAATCTTCCTGATTTAGTCAAACCCTCAAAAACTATTAGTCAGCCAGTTTGAATTTAAATGTCATTTTTATTGCAACATTACACAGCAATGTGCAAAATTACTTCAATTTGCACGAAAAACCCGTGACTCAATTCCAGTGCAGTTTCCTGCTCTGATGAAAGCTTATCTGTGAGCAGACTCCTGATCCCGAGTGCCTGTTTTCTTTCCACGCCGGGGCAATTAAGGGCATGGGTGTGTCCAAGAAAAGTCATCTGATGGCCACAACTGCTCTGGACCGTGAGTCACTGCTTCTGCGCATACCCAAACGCTTGCAACTCTCCGTTCTGCAACCATATGTTCTTTTCTAGGTTCCGTCCGAGTGTTTGACTTTCTGGCAAAAACCGAACTGACGTGTAGCCACTTTAGTCAGGGTGGAACTGCTCTCCACTGGGCCCCCCCCTTAGTAAGTGTGGCATTGCATTAAAGCTTCTTCCTTCCTGATAATGTGACAGAAGAAACCTCTGATGTCTGTTTTTCCAGGTCAACCAGACTGGAAGTTTGCTGGTGACGGGCTTTGAAGATGGGGTGGTCCGCTTACTGGAGCTTTTTGACCCCTCTGGGCTGCAAATAGCAACCTGGCACAAAGTAGCTGCTCAGCTGCGCCTCAAACAGGCCTTCAAACCCCATAATGCTCCTGTGACTGCAGTTGCTTATGAATGCAATGGAATGATGTTAGCCACAGGGGTACGACGGTCAAGGGGGAGGAGTCATGTCTTAGCGACAGTATTGATTAGTATTTTGTTTCATGCTCAGAGCGCAGACTGCACTGTGTTCTTCTTCGCTGTTGGGGAAAAGTACAAGCCAGTCGGATTTGTCTCTGTTCCTGGACCAGTAGCAGTACTGGAGTGGTCACCTCCTTCCCATGTAAGTCTTGCTCTTGTTTGAATGGGAACAATGGGAACGGACTTTTCCCTCAGGAATATGAGTAATGCCATTCACACTTTTCTCCAGAATGAAAACAGACTGCTCATCCTGTGTGGAAGTGGTCATATTGTGGAGGTACCCTTCCCAGACCCCAAAGACTCCACGCCAGATAAATCCTACGAACTGCTTGAATTACCCAGAAGAACCTTCTGCTTCAGGAGCATCAAATCTCGAATCAGGGTCTTTTTCTTTTAATCATTCTTTTAATTACTAAGATTACCAGAGTATTGATCTGGTGGTTTTGTGATACAGTGCACCCACTTATGTCAACAATCTGTCTTATTGTGGAATTCAAAAGGGCTCCTTTGGTAAGAAAACTCAGTTTGTTGGCATGTGTTTTAGGGTGTCTTAGAATATTGGAAGATTTGATTAGGGGTCTGATTCGACTACCAATCTTGCAGTCGAATCCCATGAAAATGTGAGCAAGATACGTGGGGGTGCCCGCGTCTGCTGCTGAGCACACATTTTAGGCAGAATGTTTTGTTATGAATAGCCTATTTGGACAGACATTCAGCCTTATTTGTGTTGCTGTGGGTTTAGCGGACAAGCTACGCTACTGCAAGATGGCTGCAAAGGCCAGCATCTCCTTTTTGAGGCGTTGTTTTTCTCATATTGGGTCCGCTTTAACATCTTGCACTCGACAAGATCTTTTGGGTACTGGATTTCGTAGCACAATCAACCTGCCTGCGGCCAAAGTAATAAGCACACATGCAAGCAATGGCTACTTTCGGTTTTGGTTATGTGGACACCCCTCGGACTAGCGTGGTCACGTTGGAAGAAGTGGGCCCAACTGGATTCGTGTTATTGCGTGTTTCTTTGAACGGTCTATGATTTGCATGCTCCGTGGGTTTCAGAGAGAGGAGGAAATAGCAAAGCGACAAGCTTTGAAGGAGCAGCGGCAAAAAGAGCGAAAGGAAAAGCAGATCACAGAGGAAGAGGAGGAGGAGGAAGAGGAGCCCTTGCCCCCCATCGTTATCCCGGTCCCTCCTAGTCCTCTCCACTGGGGGTTCTATTCCCTGCCTGGACAGTTCTGGCTCTCCATGGTACGGATATAGAAACTCTATGGTCACCTTGTTCAGACAGCTGAGATGAAACATCTTTTTCTTCTAATAGGCCAATTGTTTGAAATAAAGTAAAAGTAAAGTTAAGTATTTTAAGGAATCATTAAAGTGTTTTCATTCATTGTTTTGTCCTCCAGTGAGCTACGGAGGAGTCCAAGTTACTCATTGGGTTTTATCCCGCTGTGACTGTGACGTTCTTCCTCTTCTTTAGGGCGAATTTGATTCCGGGTTCTTGTACCACTGTAAGTTTTCTGAGAATCAGGATGAGAATCCAGACAAACGCCAGGATGAACCATTTGGCTTTGTGGCCATTCACAATGCAGATGATGACGCGATACGTTCGGTCACCTTCAGGTATTATGCCTTGTAGCAAAAAGCAGTGTCAGAGGCACCATGTGGACATCAACTATTCAGCTGTTGTGTCCAGCGTTTTCCATCAGGTCATGCTTAAGTTTGTGTTCCAGCTCCAACAGGCAGCTGATGCTCTGTGGCATGCACTCAGGCTCTATCAGAATTTATCCCCTGGACCCTGATGACCACCTCCTAGCCTCCATGCAGGCGTACTGGGAACTGAGCATCCACGACAGCAATTATGGACACCTGCGAAACATTTGCTGCAGCCATGATGACCATTTTGTGTTGACAGCAGGAGAGGATGGGAACATCTTCTCCTTCTGTCTGCTTCATCATGAGGAGCTGCAGAAAGGCCTGCAGAGAAAAAAGGCTAAGGTTCCTTCACCGAGGGTAAGTCAACAACTTTCCAGGCAAGTTCTTAAATTATTCAGTTTTTAGGTTTGTCTTTCATAGATTTAGACAAAGAAAATGAAAAGATGTCCCTCACAAAATGTTTTGCAAACTTTTGAGCACAATGTATTGACTAGATGTGTACCTGATAGCATATATGATGTCAATAAAGTGTATTACACAAGCAAATTAATAGATCAGTGCTTGGTAAATAGTGGGGAGTGTCGGGGTGGGGACTGACTGTCAATTCAGTATGCGATCATTCCATGTTTATCCTGCTTAATTGGTTCCAGGACCGGCCGTGATAGGTGAACTTCTGCAAAGTACAATTCCGTATTTTAAAATGGAATACTTTCATAATTATAGCGTAGAAAACCCAATTTTAGACCTTAACATGGTAAGAGCCCTCTACTGTAGACATGAAATAACCCTCCAATAGTCACGTTTACACTTGTGTTACCCGATACAGTTGACAAAATGATAAAAAATAAGATGTCTTAAACATAAATAAGACATTACGTTCAACAAAATGATAAAAAATAAGATGTCTTAAACATAAATAAGACATTACGTTCACGTTCATGTTTACATTCACACAGGAGCTGCTGTCAGCCACAACTCAGGCTAGTCACTGTCACTCTCCACACTGCTAACCGTGCTAACACTCAGCAAAGCTGACAGTCACTTTCCAGACCCTGCCAACAGCACAGATATTAGACTTCGAAATGCCTTATATTTGTTTTTTCATTCATTTTGACATTTTTATGTTTGGAGAGTACGTACAATTTGCTTATATGTGTTCATGTTGTACCGACAACTAGCTTCTGTAGCCGAGGATCGGAACGCCAAGGCCTCCGCCTCCGGCCGCCCCTCAGCTCACTTAGCACGCGACCCCTATGGCCCCTCCTACGAGTGGTGAGATCATGGGAGGGGTCGGGGATGAGGTCCTGCCTCAAATGGAGGAGTTTAAGTACCTCGGGGTCTTGTTCACGAGTGAGGGAAGGATGGAACGTGAGATGGACAGGGTGGAAGATGGCGGGTACAAGCGGCCGAAAAAAGTTTTCTCCGCAGGGTGGCTGGGCTCTCACTTAGAGATAGGGTGAGAAGAACTGACATCCGGGAGAGACTCGGAGTAGAACCGCTGCTCCTCCGCATTGAGAGGAGCCGGATGAGGTGGCTCGGGCATCTGGTCAGGATGCCTCCCGGACGCCTTCCTGGGGAGGTGTTCAGGGCACGTCCAACCGGTAGGAGGCCTCGGGGAAGACCCAGGACACGCTGGAGAGACTATGTCTCTCAGCTGGCCTGGGAACGCCTCGGCATCGGCCGGGAAGAGCTGGACGAAGTGGCCCGGGAGAGGAACCTCTGGGCTTCCCTGCTCAGGTTGCTGCCCCCGCGACCCGACCTCGGATAAGCGGAAGAAGATGGTTTATGTTGTGACTGATAATAGGCTGTATTCTACCACAGAACAGTGATTATATATTTATTTCAAAACACAAGGAGTGAGGGACGACTGTACTGTACTGAAATGTCTTCAGGTTTGTTAGTGTTTCTTTTCATGCCTGATCAATGCTGGTGCCAGCAGCTCATACAGTGCTTTGATAAATAAGCCGCACGAGCACGCATTGATCGACGGCAAGGCTGTTTCTCATACTTCATCCTGTAGTTTTGCTGGGCGCTAGAAGACCAGCAAAGGCGTTTCCCAAAATCGCAGCGTCACTCTTAAGCTCGTGTATGAATTCATGTCCCCCTCTCTGCAAGTCTGAGACCAGATTAACTGAAGCTGGTGCGTGGGTGAAGTGCGCGTGACAGAAAACACATTGTCGGTGACGCGTAAAGACATTGAAATGTCAGCACGATTCAACAGTCGTACTTTTCCTGTATTATCACAGCGTTTTCAAGTTGATCAACGAGATGCGTCCTTATTCATAGAAAAAATCGGATTGCCTTTGTAATACTTTTTTTTCCATTTTAAAGAGACTTTATTTTTGCGTATCATTCTTCTAACAGGTGGGTCTCGAGAATGAGGTGTTGGCTAAAGACATCGACGACCCAGCAGCCTACAGGTTGAGTATGAATCTGATCCTTTGGGATTTTATGGTCCTCCACCTTGTCCCGCTCTGCCGTTTGGCACTTTACGCATTCTTACGTGGGGTACCTACTCATTGGTCCTGCAGCATAGAGACTGCCAAACAGAAGCTGGAGAAAGACCGCCAGCAGCAAGAAGCTGAGAAGACGATATTAGCCAAACGAAGAAGGCTTGCTGAGCTCCAGAAAGTGTTTAAAAAATTACTGAATGAGAACACGGGCCTGCCGGAACATGTTGGGCTGACTCCTGTGGTACACACAAACGCAAAACAAATCCAAACTCAGATTCCTGTGCAGAGTTCACAGCTTCAGTTAGTAATATCACGTCTTTTGCAACGTTTGTAAGTACAGGAAACGCTATTGGACCAACGTTTTGAAGAGCAAGCTGAGATGGAGAAGACCCGGCAATTAAAGGAGGTCCGGTACCAGATGAGCTGGGAAGAGGAGCACTCCCATTTAGCACTTAACAAACTACAAGACTGGTACTGACTGGTTTATATATGTTCAATTAAATGCTTTGCCACGATACAGCAGATACCCGCTTTTTATACGGTCAGAAAAATTGGGCCTCCCCCCTAAACTCGTCCTCTGATTTCGGATCAACTTTTGCAAGAAGAGTGACTGTTGGAATGATACGATTCAGCAGGGCGTCTTTCTGAAATCAATTTGCAGTGAATGCATTTGTTATGCAGATATGCTTGGCTTAGCGTATCAGCACGATGAGGCCTGCTTGCTGTGTTTTGCTTTCAGGTACAGTGACTATTTAGACTCCGACGTCACCACCGTGTTTTCCATCCGCACCGGCCACAAAGTCTCCGCCTTTCGTATTTTACCACTGTCTTCAAACCGGCCTCAACAGCAGACCACATCGAACGAGTTTGACATGCATGATACCGCTCTGGTTGAGCGCAGAAAATACCGAGATCAACCTGTAAAGGCCAGAAGTAGTGAAACAGATGGTAAGACAGTGTTTTGTCAATGTATATTATGATATTATGAGTTATTAGTAGTTAACTGCTGATGCTGTGCTCGTCAGAGGAGGATGTGACTCCCACGCAGGTTTCCCGTTCTGGTGTTCAGCTGGCAGATCGGCATGCCGAGAGGATCCAAAAGGCTACGGAGAAAGCCGAACAGGCACGAGCCAAAATTGCAAAGAGGAAGCAGGAGTGGGCTAAACTGTGAGTGTAGCACCTGACAACCTCTATACCAGATCATCCACAATCCTAAATCTAGAACATGTATATATTTGTACTTTTTCAGTATGCAAGTCCACCTGATCTATTTTGTACTGTACAACGTACAACATACAGTATCTGCATCAAATGTAATCCAATACTAATGATCAGTATTTCACATTCCAAGTTTACAGACAATCAAAGTAGGTGATATCATTCACACAGAACTCACAATTCAGTTCAATACGGCAGTAAAGATAATTACACCCATCCATCCATTGTCTATGACACTTATCCTCACTAGGGTCCCGGTGGAATGCTGGAGCCTATCCCAGCTGACTTTGGGCGAGAGGCGAAGTAAATATTATACGTAATCGGAGTAATAAAAAAGAAACTTAATTTGAGGTGTCTGCTCACCGGTGCCGCAGTGGAGCAAGAGTGAATCAGGAGGGGAGCTTAATGTCAGCTGACTGATGTCATATGACATCTACAAGGTGGCGTTTTTGCCATCGACCCAAACTAAGTTCGCACTCGATTGGTAGCTTGCGATCGACGCAATGTAATCTGTTCTGTAGAACCCGTGAATGGCAGCAAACCGAGACGCAGATAAAAAGGTCACAAACTAACATGAGCCTATCAACCTCAAACATCAAATGTTTGGCCCACTCACGAGGCAACCAAAAATAACACAACAAGTAAGACGCGGTTCATTTTACCACACTGACTCTGCGGTGTGCAGTACCCAAATAAACGCTCACCCACTAGTATACATGCAAAACAATACCATGGTATACAGATTTACAACCCCCAAGGTGTGTCGGGCATCCTCATGTTGGGGAAGTGTTCACGTGGGCTTCCCAGAATGCCTTGCAGGTTACAAATTAGTATAGAATAGTATTGTTTCACATGCATCTTAGTGTCCTGTAAACTGTGTGTTGCTTTGTTATCTTATTTTTTTGTTGCGCTGAATCACTGCAAACCGCACGGTGGCTGACTGGGTAGCACGTCGGCCTCACAGTCAGGAGGTTCAGGGTTCGAATCTCCGTTGGGCCTCTCTGTGTGGAGTTTGCATGTTCTCCCCGTGCGTGTGTGGGTTTTCTCCGGGTACCCCGGTTTCCTCCCTCATTCCAAAAACATGCATGTTAGCTTCATTGGCCGCTCTAAATTGTCCATAGGTATGAATGTGGGTGTCAATGGTTGTATGTCTTTGTTTGTCTATATGTGCCCTAAGATTGGCTGGCGACCAGTCCAGGGTGTACCCCGCCTAACGCCCAAAGTCAGCTGGGATAGGCTCCAGCATACCCGCGACCCTAATGAGGACAAGCGGCATAGAAAATGAATCAATGAATCACTGCATATTACAAAAACCCCGTCAAGCTAAGAAAGACAACATGTTTTAATCAAAAAGGTTTTCAAATTGCAAATCTGCGAGGAAATTAGCATTGCTGGGGAAGGCAGCTAAAATCGTGCACCAAGCAAGCAACAATATAACATGGAACAGTGTTTTTCAACAAGAGAGGAGAAATATGAGCTAAGAGGGGAAATGAGATTAAAAACACATACTATATATGCTAGGACAACAATAAAAACTCCACCTCCTGCCCGAAATTGGAAGAGGCTCTCCAGTCACCCCAATGACGACAGGCAGTGCAGATGACGGATGTCACGCTTATCAAAGCTGCATTGAAATGTTACTAATTGTGGTTTCAGTTATGCAGAGAAGCCACATAAGGACTGTGAAGATCCACGAGATGTGCAGGCCATCTATGAAGCCAAAGAAAACATTGGAGACCTGAAACTGAAGACGGATAAAAACTTCACTGTACCAAAGCACCTGCGAATGAGTGCCGACAAAAAGAAAGCTGAGATTGTAGCTCTGGAGGATAACGTAATGCACACATACGCTGCAGTCTTGTGCACATTTTATTTCCAGCGTTCTTCATTTTTTCTGACTTCAAATGCTGTTCCAGATAGTAGAACTAGACATGATTTCTTTCAGATACGCGAAAAACAGACTGAGATGAACAGAGAGATCTTGGCCTTGCGGGACTCCAAAATTCACCTCGTATCAAAATTGCGGGCACAAGCTCAGCAGCTCCAGAGGATCCAGACTCCTCTGCCGTCCCATCTCCGCCGTAATCCACCTCCCCTGCCCACTACACACCCAGAGGAAATCCCAGACAAGAGACAACGATGCAACCGGGCCGTCCTGGAGAGATACAGGGTGCTGAGGGAGCAAAGGTGCTGGAGCCAGTTTTTTAGCGAGATTGTGGGAATGAACAGTTTTGAAGCACGCAGGCTTGAGTAAAAAAGTGTGAAAATGCAGACAACTATGGGCAAATGCAGCAAACAAATAGAAACAGCAGAAACACAAAGGCAAGAGTAAAATACTGAGAAGAAAACTAAGTACAGGTTAAAAACAAGTTTCATTCCAAGACTGATGCAAGTTGAGTTTTTATGTTTAATCCTAAATGAACACCTTTCAACCAGTGAGGTTCATTGAGAGTGAGGCAGTTCTTATATGTTAATACTGGTTGCTCTGGTCCCTACTGGTTGCTTGAGACTAACAAAAGTTTTCAAATTGTTTCCAAATGCTTCTACAGCTATCCTCCGATACTTGCTCACCTCCTGGCCAGCTTGGCTATTTGAGAAAATCAGCATAAAACTATCCTGCATTTGCTTGGTGCTGCTGTCAAATCAAAACAACAAACGCTGGCTTTTCCTCGCTATGGAAGGACGGCAGTGACAAGCACCTTCCAGCTCACACATGGCCGCACCCCTTCAAGATGAAGCGAGTATTGCAAGAGCCTCCTGTCAGAGAATTAGCAACATTTTATTGTCCGATTAGCAGACTTACATTGAACAGGCAGACATTACACAGGCTGCAGAAAGTCATGGCGAATAATAATGTTTCTGCAACATGATTTTATTGGCGACATAATAATAATGATCATGGCAGGCATCAGGATACGGGGCACGGTTTGCGCTCTAAGTCAAGAAGAAACGTTTGTGCCAGCCTTATTTTATGTTTAAGCCCTATTTTTGGACCAGGAAATGTGCAAATTCAGGCATTTTTACTTAAAAAAAAAGCATTGAAATCATACAGAGCACTTAGAATACATTAAAATACAATTGACAGTGTTATTTTTATTTTTCATAATGACAGGTAACTAACTGCATGTAACGACTATACACATAAATAGTCATAAATACAGTAATAAAAAGATCAAATTAAAAACAACCAATTTCTTCTCCCAGATCTCATGGAATCCAAGAACCCTCTCCTCTCTAAAGCCTTTTATGATGTGGATTTTCACATCCATGGTGATGGCTTTCCTTTTCTTTGGGGCACTGCTGCTTGGGAGAATCAAGTGCAAACAGAAAATTAATAAGCAGTTTCTCCAGTACTCCTCAAGAGAGTTTTCGGTCCAAAATTACATTTTTCATTCCTCAGAGCATGTTCGGAACCGCAAATCACTGTGAACCGGAGACCACCTGTAAAGGCTACTAGGAACAAAACACAAGACGAGCAACGAGGCAACCAGTAAAACCCCAGCCGGGAATTGTCAAACAGAACCTACCCAGAGTGGGCATGAAGCGATTGTGAAACAAAGAGGCAGAAAGTCAGCATGAGGGCTGTGAGGAACGAGGAGAAGGCTGGGTGGCATGCCAAATGGCAAATTCCTGGTGTATGAATGGCACTATTTTGGCGTCCACCTGCCTCAGTGTTCAGCCCCAAGCAGCCCGTCAGGTTACCTTTAAAGCAAAGCAAGGGTAGAGGTCAAAAGAAGCACATTATGGACAATACAGACATGACAATGCTGACGATTCGGTGCTGAAATCAAAAGTGTACAAAGATGAGCATAAAGTTTATTTAAACCTTCTCGAAATTGGCTTCCAAATGTGACGCTTTCTGTCCAACGTCTGAACAGGTTGCGCAACCCCGGGCTCACGGACCAGGAGGGAGCTGTGAGTGTGATCGATGTGCTGGAAAAAGAAATGGGAAGTAAGTCGAGCTCACGTGTAGACAATGGAGAAGACGATGAGGCCACAGGAGAGGAAGAAGAAGAGCTCAGCGAGGAGGAGCTCCAGAAGTTGACGCAGAACACATTGATCAACATGCAGGATTCTCTTCTGGAGCATGTCTGTTGAACTTAAATGAGACATACTTTGATTAAAAACGTTGGACTTTTCAAACCTGTCAACTGTGAATGTACTGACGCCTCTAGATGGAGAGCTTGGTGCATCAGTTTGATAAGGAGCACATGGTGTGTCTTGAGAAGGTAAAGAAGCTGGACTGGAAGCTCAAACTTGGCAATCTTCGCCAGCTCACACTCTACCAGGAACTGCTGCTCCTTAAGGAGGTGGACAAGAGCGAGAGGATCCTGCAGGAGAAGCTCAACACACGCGTGAAAGAGGAGTACAACTTGATGGTGAGAAACCATTCAGACCTAAGTGCAGTGATTCCAAACCACTGCATAATTGTGTGCAATATGACTTTGATGTGTGGATCTTGCCTGTAGAAAACCTTTCCTGGTCATATACATATGTATCCACCTAACTGTGTCTCTGGAGGTAGCGTGGCTCGTTCCGTAAGCAAAGAGTTGGGCGTTCGAACCCTGATTAGATGGGAGGCACACTGAATATGACCATATATATAGTATACTCAAAGTGGCGAAGACTTCCCCTAAGATGTCCACACAAAAGTGATGAAATATGTACTGCTGCATGTACATTTCACTGACTAATAGCACACCATCATCTTTGTTCAGAATCAGCTACTTACCACAGGTAACTAATCCTTCTCATTCATCCCCGCAGTACTGTGGCATTTTTACACAGTCGGACGCTGAGCGTCTACTGACCCCGATGGGGAAGCGTAGAATGGCTTTGCAAAACTGGAGGGTCATAAATGCTGGGCCCATTGGACGCTCAGCATCTCTGGGGTTTCATGGAGCAGTGGGCTGGCCCGGACACTCAGCTTCTGCATAATGATTGGATGATCTGTCCAAGGCAGAAAACCTTTTTGATTGACAAGTGAAATAAGCGAATCGGCTATCTTGAAGTACAAACCTCCACCTGAGCATTTTTAGAGTTTTTCAGTTTCTTTTTCTAAATTGATTTTCAATAAGCTGCAGATGGCTCTGATATTCCGTGTCTTTGTACAATGTGCGTGTTTTCATGGTCACGAGATAAAGACTTTAATGTTACTTTTTCATCTTGCAGCAGAGCAGGCTTTGTAATCTTGCATGCTGGGTTTGTGGTAGTTGAATGACTCAGCACTTATAGTTGGAGCCTTTAGATGACGCGTTTGAGGAAATGACAAATGCGTCGTTTTTGGTTGAGTGGCAATTCCAGCAATACTCAAACTTGGGTTTTAGTATGAATTTTGCTCCTTGTTGTCAGTTAAACTCAAGTGTGTACAAAGTCGGATCCACTTGACAAGAGAGAGGTTCAGCAGCCACATTTCTGTTTTTGTTGTTGTTTGACTTTTTTTTCTCTTTAGAGGGGCAAAGTAATTGCTTTTCCCCAAATCCCTGTTTGAATAATTTCCACATGTGACGTCACTCGACGTCCAACTACTAATCCGCTTGTTTGACACCCCAAAGGTTTGAGACGACTGCAACCCAGACACCCCAGATATAGCTTACCACCATCAGCGCGGGACTGTGGTGCGAATGTGTTGCGTTTCAAACACGTCAATGTATTGTATTCTAATGGATCTTGGTAGGGTGAGGAGCTCGGCCATCCGGGAGGAGCTCAGAGTAGAGCCGCTGCTCCTTCACATCGAGAGGAGCCAGTTGAGGTGGCTCGGGCATCTAGTCCGGATGCCTCCCGGGCGCCTCCCTGGTGAGGTGTTTCGGGCATGCCC